>PVIU01002357.1:80000-175199 GCA_004026605.1 Ondatra zibethicus | reverse complement strand
GGATAGTAATCTATTGGAATGATAAATGGAATTTGAAATTTGGGGGAACGTCAAGTTTCCATCCATTTCCCCCATTTCTGAGTATGGTATCACAATGTAGTTCAGCTTGTCTAGAACTCATTGTGTAGCCCAGGCTGACCCATATTGAGTGTAGAGATTATACATATAAGTCACCACATAAAATTTAATTCTTTATAAATTTTTATATGTCCTTAATTATTTTGCAAAACCATAAGGCTTTGACATAAAAAAGTTAGTAAATTTGCATATTTAAAACAACTTTTAGGGGCTGGAGAGATATTTCAACAATATAGAGCATTTGCTCTTCCCAAAGTTCCAAGTTCAGTATGTAACACAAACACCATGTGCCTCACAAATAATCGTAACTCCAACTACAGAGGGTCATCTGGCCTCTCTGGGTACCTGCATATATGGAGCATGTGTACACACATGCATGTGTGCATATACACACTCACACAAATAAATAAATCTTAAAAGAAAAGACACCTTTTTAACACAAAGCTTATAAAAGCTGCAAATATTCTTCAAAAAAATACAGCAACTCTCACGAAGGTCCAGCCAGGTTTTCTTATATTAAAACTAAGGAGCTAATGTCCTTTAATTTAAAGACATCATTAAAGTGTTTCATCCTTTCCTCTCCTCTCCTTTTCTTTTTCTTCTCTCCTTCTTTCCTTCGTTCCTTCCTTCCTTTTTTTTTGTTTGTTTCTTTTGCTTTGTTTTTCGAGAGATGTTTTTTCTGTGTAGTCCTAGCTGCCCTAAAACTCACTCTGGACCAGACTGGCTTTGAAGTCACAGAGATCTGACTGCCTCTGCCTCTCGAGTGCTGGGATTCAAAGCCTGTGCCACCACTGCCTGGCTCTCCTCTGCTTTTCTGTCTGGGTAAAGACTTTTATGATCGCCCCTTTCAGCATGTCCGACACTGGATTTGTTTCCCTCAAATTTGTTTTATCACTTCAATAACCATATCCTGGAATTCTGTCAAAGGAATTTTAGAAAATCACAAACAAAGCATCAGGGGACAGAATTCGGAAAACTTTCTACTGTTCAGCCTATAAGTGATGGCTGACTCACTAAACACAGAGAAGAGGAACCCAATTTGCTCCACAGAACACTTTTTTTAAAAGCCATAACTGTCAAGAAGATTTTTTTAATACTTTAAACTCTAAGTTTTGTTTAAAATGGCTTAAAAGAATGGTTATTATCTTGAATTTTATCTAGCCAGAGTGTCAACTCCCTGAGGAGAAGCACATTTTGAATTCCCCTTGGTACCTGGTATCTGCCTAGCAACGTCTAACACACAGAGGCTGTAGTCACGTTCCTTTGATGGGCTGCTAGGGAAGTAATATGCATACATGGAAATGTACATTGTTCAGTAAATCACTATGCTGTTTTGTTTTTGTGTGTTTTTTTCCTATTGGAGCAAGATCATCATGTTTTATAATATGAAATTCTACTGAGGAGACAGACTTTCTAAATTATATCTACAATATTCTTGAACTTTCATTTCAGAAAATAATAATATTAACAGTAAAAGCAAATAAAAGATGTGAAGATGTGTGTGTGTGTGTGTGTGTGTGTAAGAGAGAGAGAGAGACAGAGAGAGAGAGAGAGAGAGAGAGAGAGTTACTCTAGTTATATTGGAAACTATTGAATGGGAATGGTAAATAACACCACACAGATTAGTGCTTAAGTTACTCTATCTTATTTAGCTCTTTAAATACATTATTCACAGTCACCTAGCTTTAGAATAGATGCTTCTTTTAAAATAATATGTACCAGTATGTCATGAATTAATGCATTTTGATCTTTTAGTGATGGGAGGGTATACTTCAGAATTGAGCAATTATGAATGCTCCATGAGAAATGTGAATATAATACAACTTGCCTTTGTTCTCTTGCTCCCAAAGACTAAGGTCATCCTAATTAAAAAGTTCCCAAGAGTCATGTGTACATTTATAATTGTTTATTCCTGTATGTGTGGCATTGAGTTTGATGTCAAAAAATGTTTCAAAAATGGTGCTCGAAAGCAAATTGAGGAAAATATTGTTTGTGTATGTTCTATGCAATTAGAATGGTGTAGAGAGAGAAAGCAGGAAAACACACAACAAAGACTTCCCTATTCCCTATTTCCAAGACTTCCCTATTCCCTGGTACTTAGTCATCACATTTTGCTTTGTTTTGACTTTAAACATCCTTGTCTAGTGAGTGTCAAAGTGAAAATGACAAATGGATATTAAAAATAAATTGAAACTACATATGGGAGTAGAAAATTAAATATCAGCATTAAAAAGCAATACAGAGATAAAAATATTTGGAGGTGATTAAATAGATGGCTGATTTGATCAATACTTATAGGATGTATATATGAATGTTTTGGTTTATGCTGTTTTCACAATTTGGTGTAGAGCCTGTCATATCCCTGCATTTCCAGGACAAAACCCATAAGTATAATGAAGAAGACAGACTAAGTGTATTTTAATTTTGGTCTCAATAAGTACTTGAAAGCATGCAATAAATACAGTGGAAACTGTATAATCTTTGGCTCATGGATGTTATAGATGAAGGAAGGCTCAGGACACAACTGCTTGCTTGGTCAGGCAGGGTCTCATATGATATAGGGTCTTGTCTTCCTTCTTCCAGGGTAGAATAGCATTCATCACAGAACATACATATGACTGGTCCTTCTCTCTTGCCCAAATGAGAATCAGCTAGGACATGATTGATTACAAATATTCTCCTTGAAAGAATGTTAGAAAAAAAAGAGGTTCTGTAGTCTGACAGCTGAAACTGGATCATGGGTTCCTGGAAAATTTCCTTAAGCTTTCTAGCTCTCAGATTTCTCGAGGGAAAAAGAGACAGTGCCAACCAACTTGTGGTGTCTGTGGGAATACAATAACAGAGCACAGGTAGAAGCTCTGGGAAGCTAGTGTGTAATAGGAACCCTGTATTTCAGAGGGTGGGGGCAGGTTGGGGCATTCGTTCGTGCCCTCCATGAATTTCTCTTTTGCTCCTGTTTCTGCTCGCAATCCAGATTTCTCTGCAAAACATGGAAGACCTACGGAATATGTCTCTCAGGGTCTGAATAGTTAGAGAAACGCTGAGACTTTCAGTCTTCCAGTGATATTTAATACAAATACTACAAACGAAACCCTTTTTCTGTCCCTTGTTTAAAGTTCAGGTCCTAAAACTTTTTATCCCAATCACCCTCACAGTACACTTGTATTTCTGCTTGCAAACTCTGCAAAAGTTTCACCACTTCCAACTGCCCAGTGCGTGTCCTGCTGTTCACTTGCGCTCCATTTGGAAGCCTCACTAGAATGCACATTGGCATATCTTCTGTGGGGACTTATAGAGGGAGGAACCATTGCATTATGAACATACTCGGAGTCTAACTGTTTTCTAATTGTGACTAAAATTATTAAAATTAAATCCTCTAAAACCTTCTGAACTTCAATCACATTAGTACTTGTGCATGTGGGGGCGGTGTGTGTGTTTAAATCTCGATCAAAACAATAATACCTCTTATCATTAAAGCATCTCATCTTATACATCTGTTTTTTTCCATAAAACTCTAGGAGCCAGCATATCAGTACTTACTAATTTGGTAAACAATTGGTACATACACTGCTGAGAGCCTAGAGAATAATCTATTTCACCCCTTTTCTCTACTTTAAGAGCTCCAACTTAGTTTATTGCGACAAAGTTACTCAATAAGATAATCATCCATAGACTGCAAACATGGCAGGTGTTCACACAGTGCATGCAGTTCAGGCCAGTGGCTTCTGAGGAAGTTCTTTAGTAAAGGAGGCAGAGTCAACCACCCAGCTTTCATCTGTGCTTGATCTTTTCTCATTCACCTCCCTATTTCTTCTGCCTGGACCATGGCATAATGGCAGGAGGAAAGGGAGTCTTCTTGTGACCTTGAAGACAGAAGCTACATGGAGTAGAGCACAGGGCTTAATTCTTGGTGTCTTGCCATTCTTAAGAACCTGTGCTGGATTTTGCTACACATCCATAGCAGTTCTCATGAATTTATAATCCAACACCTGAACCATAAGAATGCACTTGTGAAAAGGAGATTAAATATATATTCATAACCAAATATATATATATAGCTATAGATCAGTGGGCATATATGAAGATATATAAGGATAGATGAGAATATAATAAAGATAGTAATTAACAAATATGATCATATCTGTTAATCATCTGTTTTCATTTGTAAACTCACATCATTAATTTTTAATAAAAAATAGCAATTGCAGATAAAAAAGAACAAAAAAGATCCTGTGACAATTAGTTCAGGACTGAGCCAGCTCAGCACTGTCCGTGTGCCAGGTGCACTGCATGTTGTATTCCCACCTAGAGCAGCTGATGGCTTTACAGCCAATGTAGATACTTTTCAGTAGAATGTTCAAAATTAATGACCAAAAAGTTAGTATAATCATTTCATAAATTATAGAAAGACAGATTGTGTGCAGAGTATACACAAGTTCTTAACATTTGAAAAATTCTTATGTACTATTTGGCATTCCATAGCTTTTAATGTCATTTACTAAGCAGACTTCTTGATTTTACTGTATTATTAAAAACTGTCAATGGTACTTAGGACAGAAACCCAGTTAGAGTTAACAGATTACACAGTGTATTGCATTAAAAATAGGATGGAAAGGTTTACTGTAAGCGAGTTATTTAGGTATATGAAAAGACAGAAGACAGAATTAGAAAAGAGAACATTTACCTAATGATAAAGGAGAAATAATTAATTTTCGTCAAATGGGCATATTGCATACAATCTAATCAGGGAAACTAATTCTTAGATGTGTTGTTTTCAAAACAAATTGTCTAATGGAACAAAGACAAAAATCTCTTAGGGATGTGGAAGGAGCTGGGCGGTGTGACCAGAGCCTGTCATCTCAGGAGAGCCAGGACAGCTTGAAACTCTCCTCAGGAAACTTAAGCTGATATGTAAACTCTTGTAATTGCTTCGCTGGATGAATGGGACAGCCTCAACTTAGTATGATAGAGAGAATGTGGTCTAGTTCACACAATTTAAATCAAATACTCTAGATTTCTTTGGCATCTACCATGCATTACTGCTGTGCTGGGGGGAAATTATAAGCATGAACAAAATCCAGCCTCTTACCTCCAAGATTTAGAATCTGAGAACAAGTTGAAACAGAAGCCAAATGTCTGTGATAAAATATGGTATAACTTATCATGGAAATTTTTACAGTATTTGAAATGATAAAAATGTGCTATATTTTCTGGAAACACACATGTGCAATGGGTAACTCAATGACAATTCCAGGGAGTAGATGCTCTATATGAAAGCCTTTGGATTCTAGATAACGGTAATGACCTTCTAAGCTGGTGCAGAAATATGGAAGGTGGTAAAATACATGAAAATATTCATATGATTTGTGGTACTTTGCATGTGAAACATAAATATTTGCAAATGAATAGATAGTATGCATGGAAAATTCATGTTCAGTATTAGGCTCATGTCATGTCCACGGTGGTTTACCAAGAGCCCTGTGTCTTGGTCTGAGAAATTAGAGTGGGGGATTTCACATGATCAGAGCAGAGGATATGACATTATCAGATTAGAAGGGATTAACGATTAGAGACTATAGGATAAGATCAGGAAAAGCTGATAGGAACACTGAGCATGACAGGGAAAGACAAATAATTTGAGTTGAAAACCTGTTAATCTGGGTTGAGATGCTTCAGTAGACAATTAAAAGATATAACCTGTGCATAAGAGAAAAGAGGGGCTTGACAGGTTTTTGTATGGGCACATACAAGTCTATAGATACCACATATTTATGCAAAACCTACATTAAGACACTGTAGGCATTGGAAAATGGAAGATAACAAGGCAGCAAGTAGTTTATAGTTGCTGATTCAGCTGCATGTATACAAGAATAAAAGTATGTAAAGGAAAAAAGGTGTGTGTGTATGTGGGATGTATGTGTGTATGTATGTGGTATGATGTGTGTGGGATGTGTATGTATGTATGTGGTATGATATGTGTGTCTGTGGCATGGATGTGCTGTGTTGTGGACGTGTGTTTGTTGGTGGGTTGAGGACAATACCATAGAAACTTCATAGTTTAGATACAAACAGATATTTAAAAGTTTCAGGAGGAGGTTAGCTTCATGGAACTATGAATCAAAGTTTGAAGAACTAGAGGCACTTCATATCTCTGTTTATGTCATAATTTGAAAAACAAGGTTAGACAAGTAGGGCAGAGTACCAGAGTCATTGAAGAAGACTATATTTTTGAAGAAATGAGTTTTTATTTAGGGTTTCAGATATCAAAAGCAAGCTTAGTAGGGATTGTGGTTATTAGCTGAGGCCATTATAATGCATCTATCTATCTATCTATCTATCTATCTATCTATCTATCTATCTATCTATCTATCTTTTTACTTAGTTTAATAAAGAATACAATTATCATTGATAATTTTATGTGAGATATATTATCGCAAAGTTCTGATATTATTGTCAGAAATCATTTTGAAAATAATATATTAAATAATGGCATCTCAAGTAGTTTGAATATGGCTACTTTTCTTTCATTAACATTGAAAAAAGAAGTGCATAGAATAAGCAAAATATATACTGCTGTTGAATTAGGAGGCAACCTGAGGTAGCAGAAGTTCAGCATATTTTCATCTGATTGGAAAGCAGATGGCTGGGGTGAAGCTCAGTTGTAGAGTGTGAGTCTAGAATGGGTAAAGCGCTGGGTTGGTTCAGTAGCTAGTACCACAAAAATCAAGCATGCTGCCTCAGGCCTACAATCCTGGCATCTGAGAGGTGGAAACAAATGGATCAGGATTCAAGATCATCTTTGGAAACAGCAAGTTCAAGCCGGTCTGGGTTAAGTGACAAAACGAAGATTTTAAAAAAAGAGAATAAAGTCTTGGAGAGATGGTTCTGACATAGGATATCACTGGAATTCAAGTTCAATAATTTTTATTCACAGAGAAATATTTTCCTATTTGAGAGAAAACGGAATTTTGGGTTCTGACACTCAGTCTCAGACCAACTGAGTAGGAATTTCCTGGAGATTTTTAGGTCCCTTGACTTTCACCATCCAGTCCCCATCCCACATTAACTTGGGAGACTGAGCTGGAATGTAGTTTATTTCTTTTCTTCTTCTTCTTCCTCTTCTTCTTCTTCTTCTTCTTCTTCTTCTTCTTCTTCTTCTTCTTCTTCTTCTTCTTCTTCTTCTTCTTCTTTTCTTTTTTTTAGCTTTGGAACTTGTCCTGGAACTAGCTCTTGTAGACTAGGCTGTGAACTCACAGAGATCCGCCTGCCTCTGCCTCTTGCACGCTGAGATCAAAGGTGCGCACCACCACCGCCCGGCTTGCAGTTCCATTTTTTTTTTTTTTTAAAAAAAAGGTTTTCAAACAGTTTTCTGGGATTGAAAACCATTGTCCCAATTTTTCTCCAAGATTCTTTAGGGAAGTTATCACAGCAAAGATGGTGGAAATTTTAAGCCCACTGATAAAGAGAAGTTTCTCAATGAAAATGAGCTTTGGGGAAATGATAAATTCTGTATGGTTTTATTATGAATTAATGTTTTAAATGTCCACTTCATGATTGGTCTGTAGGGAGAAGAAAGAGTATAGACAAAAGACTGCCATTTGTGCTTTTATTCAATGTTTTTGCAGACATAATCTAAGAATTTTATTTAATCTCTCTGTGATACAACAGATTTTCCTCATGTCAGCACATCAGAATGCTCACTGTGCTCCTTAGTTTGTCACTTGAGAATGTGCAGTAGCGCCAGCAGTGGAGGATGTCAAGGTGGCAGCTTTTGCAGCAATGCAAGTGTTAGCATCCTAAGTGTAAGAATTTATATACTGTGCAAAGGAATTTTGTGTCATTCAAACGCTTAACCACTTGCTAAACACGTTTTATGTGGACTGCAATAAAACTAAATGACAAAACCTTAAAAAAAATAGAAAGGAAAAGAAAAAAAAAAGCCTACATGCTGCTAGTCACAGTTGGATGTGATTCCAGACCAGCTGAAATCTGAATCTAGACAGAGGATTTCTATCTGGAAGCATTAAGATGTCAAAGATGAACCTCAGGGCAAAACTAGTCAGTAACCGGTAGTTATGGAAACAAAGACTCCAATCCTCTATTGCCTTTCCATGAGGCCTCTGAGCTCTTAAGTCACTTCCTTCCCCTGTATCCTTCAAGATAAGTCAGAAAAGTTTCACTAAGACCTCCGACACAGTTTAGGAGAGTCAGTTGATATTTATACTTAAAAGGGAGATTATACAAGGTAACGAAGGCTCTTAACTCTATATACTATATCAACACAGACAGTACGGGGAACTTCCTTGGTGGCATTGGACATTCCCAATAGATGCATGATTGTAAGATCTAGTAGACCAGAGCCTTAAAAATCCTACCTGTTGAAAACACATTTCATTATGTGCATGATTCTAAAGTTCCTGTGTCATATTCCTGTAAGATTCCTCCAGGCATGAAGCATCTGTGTCATATTCCTGTAAGATTCCTCCAGGCATGAAGCATCCAAGCATGATAGAGCAGAGCCTTAAACTTCCTAGTTGTTGAAGACTCATTTATTATCTGCATGATTCCAAAGTTCCTGTGTCATAGAGAATTCTTATAGAACTCATTTAGCTATAAAACATCCAAGCATGCAGAGAGGCTGACTGACCTCTTACACAGGTGACCTAAATCTCCTGCATTTGCTGTCACTATTGTCACTACCTGTCTATTCTCTGTGGACTTAGTGACACAGTTAAACATATGGTATTTGGATTTTTAAAAGACAGACATGAACAATGTGGAAAGTTCTATAGTATAATGCAAAGCGGTTGTGTTACACTTTGTATAGAACCATGGTACTCTCCTAGTGAGGGAGAACTGTTCTTGGTAGAAATGCTGAACACCCTCACCAGATACTGCTGAAAGAAAAATTTCTCGAAGAGCTCAAGATATACACCTTGTGAATTTCATGGGTTTACTATAATTATTTCTATCAGTAGTTTCTTCCTATCTAATCAAAGCGTACACTTTTATTTTTAAAAACACTTTACTACAAGAATTTATTAACATTTATTTAGTGTTTTTGAGAAGAGTACCTTAGTGCCCAACCATAATTATCATAAAACTCAAATTACGTTCTCATAATGAACTTGTATGATTTTCACATTAAGGTAGTGAGTTAAATACTTTTGAAAGAACAGTTCATTATCCATTTGCTTCATCTTTTTCAATGGTGTGCTACCAAATCCAGCATTATTAAAACAGAAATAATTAACATAGCAAAAGATGCACTTAGAAGAACTGGTCATTAATATAACTGTCCCTAGAAAATAAAGCTTGGATATTGATTTTAATATTTTGGGAGAATCCTAAAACTCATAGCAAATGATCACAGCATTCTAGTGACGTGTGAGTTTCATAAGTTTTAGTAGGGGGATATTTCTAGTATCATGAAAATGATTCAAAGTCTAGATTCTTCTAAGCCACAGAGAGAATCAGAATAGTAAGACTTTCATACTAATACTACAACTTACATTTGTTAGAAACCTCTTCAAGTAACATAAAATTACAATTAAACACTGGACACTGGGTGAAAAGAATCAGCACGGTTTCATCATTTATGGATAAAATTATGACTAGAATATCCTTTACGATCAATTTAGAATTAGTTATAAGTTTCCTCCTTTCCTATGCAAGAGATCAAAAGAGCAGAAAAGATTACACGGTGAACACGTAGTGAAGGAAGAAAGAGTACAGCAGAGGAAACGAAGTAGCAGGGTGGTATTTAGGAAACTTAAGTGCAATGAAGAACACAGACTGATAGATAAGAATAGAATCCACAAAGGAAACACAGCCTTAAATGGAAGTGAAATTCTAAATAATTTTGCCTTTTGTCTTTAATCGTCTACTCAGGCTGTTCATCTCGCTGTCATTCAGTTCAGCTTTTCCAACACTTCCAAACATCTTAAGATAAAATTCAAAGACTAAGTCTTAAATCCTATGGAGAGGTCCCATAACAATATTAGTGTTTTATTCCTTTCTTGCTTTCACTTTAGTTAAGATAGAGAAGTCCAGGGAATATGTACTTAAAATCCTAACAGATTACAGAAAGAAACAAGTACCTGGGCAGCTAAGGAAGGTGAAACCTCTCCTCCGAGAAAGCACTTTCCTTCCACATTTAATTTACACTATAGAAATTTCCTTTTGCAACAAGTTGAGAAGTAAATGTAAATTTATTAATTCTCTCTTTTCCTGTGAACATTAATTTGAAAGTACGATGTTCCCATTCATTATTGCCCATGTAAACCTTGCTGATCCTAAAAAATAACCTGCAATCAATAAAGAATGGGGTATTCAAACATCAACATTTAACTTAACTAAACAGTGTTCTGGTTGTTGTAGACATAGGTTTACATACCAGATAGCCCTTTCATTGAAAAATTCTTTTTTCCCAAACCTTCTTAATAACTCAAGTTCAAAGCTCATTGCTGTAATCTCCACTATTTTTAATTTTACTTCTTTTCTTGATCATAGCCCAGCCCCACTTTCTGGTTAGCTATGACATGAACAAACTTCCTTTGCAACATGCTTCCTAAACCATGATGCTCACGGGACTAAGAAGCAATATACTGAACCATTTGAAACTGACAGCCAAACAAAGCTTCCCTCAGTTCAGTTATTTGTTTCTTTAGAATTTTTGTGTGTGCGTGCATGTGCATGCATGCGCGCGTGTGTGTGTGTGTGTGTGTGTGTGTGTGTGTGTGCCAGATGTGTGTGGATGCTCATAGAGGTCTGCAAAAGGGTTAGGTCTCCTGGACCCGGTGGTTATGTGATACAAGGGGATGCTGATAATGAAACACAGTTCCATTCTCAGCCTCTGAGTCATCGCTCTGGTCTCCCTTCAGTTGTTTTTGTTAGGCATTTTGTAATAGTCACAAAATGTAAGTAAAGTAAGCCCTTTATGTCATTCTTTCTTTCTTTAATTATTTTTGTTATGGCATCTCTATGCTACTTCCACTGTTAACTAGATTTCATTATTTCCCCTCTGTACATCTTTGATGATATCAGTTAAAATCTGCTCCATCAAAATTCCCTTTCTTTATCCAACTATTGAGTCTCTTTTCTTTACAGCTAACTGTGTGTAATTCTTTGTAAACTCCCTGGTCAAGCAGCCTAGATTGACAATTTCCTTTTTGAAGTGCTTATTTTTGTGCTTATTTACTCTAGCTCAAAATCTAGTCTTTTGAGTATGAGTCTTAATACAACCTCAACTGCATCATAAGTCCCTGAGGAGTGGTGACATGATAATCAACTGTACTGAATGAACCACTCTGCATGAATGCTTTCACTACATGCTCACTGGCGGCCTTCTGTGCAAGGACCAAGCCAGGCACTAGACTTGAGCAGAAAACTCATGGCTCCTCTGCTGGTTCGTTTTCTCTTTGCTGTGATAAAGAACTCTGACAGAAGCATCTTAAGGAAAGCATTTATTTTGATTCACACTTCCACCAGGGCAGAGCAGGCATGGCAACAGGTTGAGTAGGATGGGCATATTGTGTCTACAGTTGGGAAGCAGAGACCATGAATGCTGGTGATTAGATACCTTTCTCCTTTATTTACAAATCTAGTTCCAAGTCCATACAGTTTCTCACAAGTTTGTCCAAAGGCTAACCTAATTAAATAATCCCTCAAAGGTATTCCTGGCAGCCTGCCCACTAGGTGATTCTAGAGCCTGTCAAATTGACAAGCAACACTAACCACTAGTTCTTGCTACTACCGGACAGTTGATTAGGAGAGAAAACACTAACTACAGTTGTACTCCATAAGCGAAAAACACACCAACCAGGGTAGCCTGTATCATGACATCTCCTACAGTTCCCTAAACATTCACAGTAGTTTTCAGACTAGTTTGGAACAGTGAAAAAAAAACGAAAGAAACTGAACTATAGTCCTTATGTACTAGGCATGGATTAACTAGCAAGGTCCTGGAGTCTATTGTAACGATGATGAATTATTAACTTATTGCCTAAGGATTAATGCTATACATAATATATGGTATTCTTTCTATTTTATGCAACAATTTTGCAGGATTTCATTTTCCAACAAGTTAAATAACCAATGTTTTGTATGTAAGAGCCAGAATGGAGATGGAAACCTGCTACTCCTTCTCCATGTCATGAGTGGACTTTTGGGAAATTTTCCACACAAACGCACTTTGAAATGATAGGCTAGGTACTCCCAGATATTTTTTCTGTAAGGTCAGTTTCAAGCAGCTGTCCACCAGTAGAAACACTAGTTAAAGAATGGTTTTAACTTAGACCTGCCTCTTCAGGCTGCCCTTAAGAAATATTTTCTACGAGCATGGAAATCAAAATAACACAAGACATGATGTAGAGTGTGCATAAATTAAACCTTTAATCACTTTAAGATCAAGATGCAATGTATCTGCCTCACTGCATATTTTGTCAAGATGAAGATACATTAAGAAAAAACTGACTTAATTTATTTTTCATGTTTTCTACATCACAATGATTTTCTCTACTGAAATCTATATGAAAATTTTCACATAATTCTGTTTATTTGGGAAAATATTCCAAATTTCTACAACTAGAACTAAAGTTTAAAATGTTTAATTTCATGTTTATTAATACATCAGTAGAATTTTGTCATTTCCTAAAATATACTTGGCCACATCTAGTTCTGTGTCCCATAAAGTTAGTATTTTCCCCAAAGTATATGATTAATTTTAAAATTATAACATTTCAGTCTTATTCCTGATAATTGATATAGATCATGAATTACTCAGTAGTTGATTGCAGAATGCATTTTAGCTGCTGATGTTAGTTTTACCATTTTTTGATTTGAGGAATAAGAGCAAGCGATAAATGATGCCAAACTGCACTATATCACAACATATAAATGTAGGTTGCAAAAATATACAGAGGAATATAATTTTTGTGCAGTGATAATGCAATTTCTAGTATCATTGCCTGTCCTTTAGAGAGATAAAAAACTCTTGGATGTTGGTAAACATTTTATTGGAAAAATAATTTCCTAACACACTGGATTTAATTATTTGACTCCAAAGCATTTTCAGGCTGTGTGATGCTACCAAGTAGATGCTTTGGTCCTTGAAAGGATCAGATTAAAAAATTTAAGATGCCATCACTTTCTTCAAAAACAAAACATATTTTAATCATGACACTTTAGAATTAGCTAATCTGTCCAATGTCTTTAAGGATGTTATGAGACATCTTCACATTTATATGATGATTTTGCGGCAAAGTCAGAATAAGATTACTCTGTTTAATTCACTTTTGCTTTCAACTAATCTACTTTTGCACTTCTTAAGACATACTTAGAAAAATTAATAATTTTAATCACCTACTGAGTACAGATATTTTATATGAGATATGAACCTTCAGTGAAGGTGTGATTACAGTGTTGTATACTGATATTCATCTGAGATAGCAAAGCAATGGCATTTACCTTAAATTTACGTCTCTGCACTGCACAGCTGTTGGAGAACCACAAGTCTGTCTCGTGGCTGTAAATGTAACAAGAACAATAATGCGGCCAGTTTTCAGATCTAAACTGAATTAAGTAAATATGTCATTGGTTATTGATAATGTATTTTACAAAAACATTAAAAGTTTCAGATTTTTTAAGTGTGCATGTGTATGAATGCTGTGTGTGTATGCATGTGTCTTTATTCCTCCGCACATAAAAATTAGTTTCATGAAATTGAAAGCATTAAATCCTTTTGCTGACAAAGTGTTCTCAGTAGGGATCACCATAAGTATGTCATGTATAGGCAATGCTAGCAGTGAAAACCAATAGAACACGTGAAAGAGAGGCCATCTTTGCTGTTAAGTCAGACTGCTTCCTGGGTGTAGTAAACATGTAAAGAAAGCCAATTGGTGCCGCTCAGGTGAACGTCAGTGGCCTGGTACATCCCAATGTTTGTAAGTTATTCGTCAGTATCTCTGTAACTGATACACTTACTGCCTGGACCTATTTAATTGGTACATCATATAAAGACTAGAATTTGTAAATATACTTTAAATAAAATATTCTATAAGGGAGACCGAGGTCACAACTAAAACTAGAAATGAAGCTGGTCAGGTGTGATAGTGTTTATGCCCTTTGCAGCACACATGCTAACATCTATGCCACCTGTATCACAGAAATCGGAACACGTAGCTGAAAGGGAGCAGAATATAAATACTGCCGTGACAAAAACTAATTGTATCGTGCCACATTTCAAATATATCCCCACTTTTTAAGATATAAATAAATTAATGTGAAAGTTAAACAAGCAACTGTGTATTGTTCTTGTGACTTGAGCCATCAAAGAATTGTTATTAGAGCTGTATTTTATTTCAAACTTTATAAAGAACCTGCTTGAAAACAAAATTTTAAGTAATAATAAAAAAGGCAACTATTCTGGTCCTCTAAGGCATCATGTCCGGCATGGCAGGAAGCTGTGTTACACAGGAGCATCAAATACCAGCCTTGCAAGTGTTGTTCAGCTTGTTCAATTAGCAGTTAAAAACTTAAAATATGACAGATACCAACTACATGGAAAAAGTTTTGTTAAACTCTGAGTTATTAAGAGAGAAACAAGACTAGAAGAAAGTCATATACAGACACTTTAAAATATTAATTTCATATCACATGATTAAAAAATCTAGCAAATTCATTCCAGTTTTAAAAACAAATACAATTGATGTTAATAATATTTGCAGAGGCCAAGATAAGCATTAACTAATATCTCTGTTTGAAAAGAGATGTATAAGCGGGTGTGGATACTACCACATTGTGATTAGACATACAACACAATCTCTTCATGTCTATAACTACTAAGCTTATCAAGTACCATGAAATATTAAAATTTCAGTTTCGCATTGTATTAATTACAGTGCATATTTTTTTGGGGGAAAGTAAGACTTCGTTAGTTCTAATTTCTCATTCATAAAAATGACTTCTCATTCCTGTGACAGTTTATGTAATGATCCCATTACAGTTACACATGATACTAAAGCACTGTAGTCTCATCATCTAGACAACGGAGCAGATTCTCATGCTCATGAAACACACAATACAGGTGACGCAAGGAGAGGCTCCAGTGCGTTAGCAGCTACAGTTGCTAAGGGCTATTTACAACAATTTTAATCTATCTTTCATGCTGAACCAAGGAAATTTAGGATTTCTTCTCAGAACTGATTTATGTAACAGTTGGCATGCACACAAATTCTTATTTCAGAGCCACTAATATTACATTGTACATGTGAATAATTTAAATAAAAATACAGATGTATTTAGTTAATCAGAGTATCAAATATTGACATGTAGTTTAACAAGGACAGAAAAAAAGAAAAACACTAAAACCAAGCTGTTGGTTCCACAGACACCCTGATACCCTTCAAGGAAGACACATCTACTGACTGACTTTGAAGAGGAAGAGGCAACTCCAAATCCTCTCTGTTGTCCAAAAATATAAAATACAAATTAGGTGATAGTCTTGTCTGACTTTTGAAATAATAACTTCTTTCTAATCTTTGACTTATGTTGTCAACATCAAAATTATGTTTTCCACACAAAAAAGAAAGTGAAATTTTCACCCTGTAGCCATCCTGGAGGTCTGGGCTCCATTGGCTGTCACCAAGAGTCTCATGGAGTCAGTGTTAAACTCGTTGCTATCAATGGGATAGAAATATGATAGATGATAAAGAAATGTCCTCACCAGGATTCCTCATTAATTAAAAAAACATACTATGGAATTCTTTTAAAGAGAAAAAGCTGAAAAGATCTTAAATACTGGAAGTTTCCATGAAACATTGTTGCTTTTACAGTCATCACAGAGATGTGGCCTTGAGACACTTTGGGTTCCTTGTACTCTTATCTTTCTTCTCCTGCAACAAAGGACTCTGTTCCAAAGAAAATGTGTTTTTATCTCAGCTTTGTTTAGGGCCTATGAATTTACTTTCTTGGTAACAAGATATTTCTGGCTTCTGGGGATCAATAGTCTATAATTTTCTTTAATAGAATCTAAGCTACAGAACACCATCACGTAAGAACTAAATGATAACCTCTACATGTGAATTTGAAAGTAGCCAAAGCCACTAAAAAGAGAACATCTTGCTTAAATAAATGTACACGAAATGACTGCTTAATCAGCAATAAAGCTTTCCGTATTAGACATAAATGTATATAAAAAAGTTTTAGGAGAACTTATCACTTATTTTTTTCAAAATCTCTGAAAATTATTCTGAGAGATGTCTACAACATTGTGAGGGATGTATGTGACATCGTGAGAGATGGCTCTCCAAGTCTACATTGCACTTACTAGGCAACCTGAAAATATACTTTAATGTACTTTCCCTCTAGGAAATATCGCATACATCTTGGTTAAAAAGATTATAAATAAACGCAAACTTTTTTTTTATAGCACGAATGCATACATCAGTTTCACAGGACAAATAGTAAGGAAGGACAACAAACTCCAGAATGTGTTTGTTCTTATAACTGTAACAACAGTAACAGGTCTTTGGCAAACTCACAGATTTTATTTTTTGAAATCAGCTAGGATTTATGCATTTGTCACTTCTCACTTGGATACTACCCCAAAGGACTGCCTAGGACCGCTTAGTTTCCTTAAACACCATTTTACTATGATTTTGCTTTAATTTTCATATTTTAACTAATTAGTGAGTGAAAGCCTGTTAAAATCCACAAAGAAATTTTCACAAAATATTTTATGCTTATATGTACCAAATTCCTACTTTTTTTTTTTTTTTGGCAAAGAATGAACTAGGAAACTTTTTGAAATCCATGCTAACAGTATTTGTAAATCCCCCTTTACAAAGATTCCATGAACTCTCTTTTGGAACTAACATCATATATATATTATTTGCAAATGCTGTAATTTATTTAATAAACAGGATGTGCTTTGCACATCTGTCATTGCTGTGAGCATCACTGAGGTTATGTCTCAAGGACAGGCAAGCGTTACTCACCTGCAATGGCCTCTGTTTGTCACCGCTCTTAGGAGATTTCAACCCACTTGTTTGCTGCTGTAACAGAAGTTGTCTTGCTGCCTGGAGAGCCTGAAAGTAAAAAGGAAAAAACAACTAAATATTTTTAAAAACGTGGAATGGCTTGTCCTTAATCTAAATGAGGACTATCAACCTTCCTTTACATCATTATTCCTTTTTTACTGATATGTAAGAAAAACTTTACAAAACACACCAATACACATTGCTTCAAACTCATGCAGATGCATGTAACCCTGCAGGACATAAATCTAATTTGTTGAAAGTGTTTCAAGAAGAGAAAATCACAAACTGCATCAATAACCTCATTCCCACAGAACTTATCTTTGAGTGTTCCTAAAATGCCCACTCCCTTTCAAATTATCATTCAATTTGCATTTTCATATTACAATTTTGAAGCCAAAGCAGCAGACTTCAAGTGTTACCGGAAGCTGTAATTAAATTTGACAAATCAACATCAGATTATCTTGAAAGTGAATTAATAAGGATTTTCACTAAGATTAAAAACACTTTTTTTTTGTACTTACAATTCAAGGGGAAAAACCCTCTCCTTTGACAAAATACAGTGCAGTTTTAATGCCAAATAAAATTGAGTGGGTTTCATTTGCATTCTTAGTAAAATCAGAGAACAAAGAAATTACCACTCAGCCAATCAGGTTTGTTTCTGTGTGTGACAGAATACCAATCAAAACAGAAGATGTTTTCATTTATTTTTGTGTTCTCTTATCTACTCAGAAAAAAAAACATAGAAAGTAATGTAAGCATGCCTTTTCCTAGAGAACGGACAGGTTGGTGAATGGACTATATGAATTTACATAAACTAGTATCAGAAACCAAAATACATTTTACATTACTTAAAGGGTTAGCACTATTAAACCAGTATTTTTTTTAAAAGTTCTTTAGACCTCCTATTTAAAATTTCATTTTATCCCCAGTTCCATGAACAGGAGTAATGAAATTTTTCGATATATAAAACTAAGTCATTGTCTGACATTGTTATTCACTGTTTTTGAATCCAGGATATTTTTTCCCCATTGTGGAAAAACACAGATCAATATTCTTCTATAATAATTAAGATTCTCAGCTGATAAAAAGTACAATTTTGATTGGGATCAATGATGTGGTTCTTGAGTGAGTTTCTAGTATCCATGACAACAGTTGCTTTGACAAGATGTGCATATGGCTTTACACGCCAGCTGGTGTGAACAATGTTTGAACTACTGCATTGAGATGCTGAGCAAACAGAAAAAGTTGCCACGTCTTAACCCTCAGGGAAAGCAGTCATCCCCTGATCAATTATGAAAAGACAGAGAAAGGGCTGCTACAGTCTGGCTCCAAGCAAGTGTTCTGAGAAGGCAGGCAGACACAGAGGCCAGAGTAAACAAGCTGGATGTGCTAGCACCTTCTCCTAACAACACTGATTTGTCTTCCCATAGCAGGATCTAGCACCTTTGTAAGCGCTGCTTTTACATTTGGAAGCACACTTGCACATAGTGATGATTTTTCCTTTTGGGCGTCAGTGTGCTTAAAAAAACAAACAAACAAAAAGAATAAAACAGAAAAAAAAACTTTTCAAGTAATTTCAAGTCAAACTAAGTATTACTAAGGATGGCACATGTCAGTGAGTTCAGGCAACTTATTGCACAGTTCAATACGAGAATAAACTAAAGATTCATTCCATAATTATCTTATTGTCATAAAACTCACTGAAAAATTCCATTCAATATTTTATAATATACATTTCCCCTTTCAATTCTGACCTAAAATATAGCTGAGTGGCAAATTTCAACTGAAACTACTATAGTGTGGCTTGAACTATACTTATGTAAAACAAATCAATAACTTTCCACATATTTCCCCTTTGAGTTCTCTCTCCCATATAAATATATAATAGATATAACATAAATATATATTTATATACATAATATATATATATCCCATATACATGAAACGACAAAAACATATGTTTGTGTAAAATGTTTTTGTCCTTACACTATTCTAATCACAACTGTTTAGAATCCTGGAACAAAAATGATCCACACTAAAAGCAATCATTGAAATCATAAAATATGACCCCTCATTGTGATAAATGGGCAAACAATAAGGTCTAGGGCTGTCATTTGCTTTGTTTAAGGCCATGAAACTATTTATGAATGCTTTGTTCAAGGTCACCTGGCTTCCAGGACAGAATGAATTTCATTGTCCCATACCATCTCTATTCTGTCAAAGAAATCAATCTTTAATTAACAATGAACAAAATTCTAGGAAAAGAGAATATCTAATACTATAATGAATTACATCCACTTGTAAAGATGACAACTCCATTTTCCCCCAGAACCTGGAAGAAATACATTATAATCCTTTTACACTTGAGTTTTCAAGATAACATAATAAGTGTGACAGAAGGAAGGCATACTTATATATGGATAATGTTGCATATCTTACATACTCCACTGAAACCTGATAGATCTCTAAACTTTTATAATATCCTGATCACCAGGTCAGTCATTACTAGTGCAATATCAAAATTTTAGAGCTAGACAATATCTTAGTGTATGTCATCTCTAGGTTTCTTGTTTTGCTGTCAAGTAACTGAAGAATCAATTCCCCAGTCACTGGACTAATGTCTCAAGGCAGTAGGAGGGTCCAGTTAGTCACTCATCTGGTTCCCAAGCCTAGGGCTTACTTTACCGGCATTTCTGAAGGTACCTCTTCTTCTCAACACCAACAGTTAATCATTGTCATATGTGAACCCCAGTGCTATAGAAAAATACCAGACACCTGGATGTACTAGAACCTCTGTTCATGAAAGTATGACTAGACAGAGACACACATCTTCATTCCTGGTAAGGGAGTAATAATAATACTTAACAGGACAGCTGGTTAAAGAATGCTTCTTCTGTACTTTATATTTCATATGTACTTAGAGTATCTTTAAAATGCTTGAGAATCATCTTCCAATACAAGTGCTTATGAAAAATGTGAGTCACTTGTCTGTCTCCACATGTTTTTGGGAGTGGTAACAATTGCTGTAAAAATGTAAGAAGTGGAATAACAAAAAACAATCTGAAGCATTCATACGTGATTTAAAACCCAAAGTAGGAATCCCTGATATTTTGCATTCAAGCTGCATGCACCATATGACATTTTTATTCCCCCAATTCTGGATAGTTTTTTAGGACTAAATTTCAACAAACAATTGCACAGAGATATTTGCCTGTCCTTTGTAATTTATTATAGTCACTAGTCAAAAAATGAAAGGTTATGAAGTAAAACACTTTCATTAATATGAGGTACTGTGTTGAATTACACAAATTATTAATTTGAAAAATTACATGCTCATTATATTTTGATGAATAGAAAGGGTAAATGCCAGTTATCCTCGTGAAGCTTAAGTTCCATATAGTATCCATATGCTTATCTCTCCTCTAGAATTAATTCGTAACAGAAACCCAAGGGTTGTTTACAAAATGTTCTTAATAAAGACCGAACCCTTTTTGAATAAGTAAGAGGAGCAATCAGGAAGGCAACCAGACTGAGTTTGAGTTTCAAAATCACATTGGTTTTGAATTAAGGATGTGCGTTATTTAATACAATTATTTAATATTAGTAAGGCTACAGAAAATTAAGATAGGATACTCTGAAAATGGAATAAGATGAAATATTTTGAGAAAAGAATAAATATATTTATAAAGAGATTCAAGCTAAACTTTTGGGAACAACAAAGGTGTAAGAAATACGTCTTCTAGAACTTAGTGCATTTTGTTCTTTAAAATATTTATTGAAAACATCAACTCTGTTATTGCACAATTTTAAGTAAGCTAAACTTTTGTAAGTGGAGCAAAGTTCACAGGCTAAGTTCACTTGTCTCGCTTGGTATTAACCTCATGTTGTGATAAGCCTCACAAAATGTAATTCTATGGAATAGGTCACTGTGAGAATTAATTTAAGAGGAACAAGCTTTGTGAAGTGTTAGAAAAACCTGTCAGGTTTTTTTCTTTCTTTTCTTTTTTTGGAAACTGAAAATTCTTAATAGAAATAAAATTATTTGAGCACAGCTTAGAGATAGCCAGAAAACCTAAATGTTGAGTATTCTATGGTTTGTAACTGACTCTTTTTCCCATAAGTAAATATATATGTATATTTGGTGGAAAATAGACATCATTCATATCCCTACCCATATAAATAGGAATGCTTAACCTATCAGCCTGTTGCATTTGAGACATTAAAATGAAAAATGACATCTATGCCCATTAATATCTTCAATGTATAAACAGCACAGCGTGACACATTCTTGAGAGCTGAAGGCTACAAAATCTCTCTGAAACATAGATAACAAAGCACTCAGAAGCATATTTGATGTTGATATTCATCTCTGAGAAAAACACTCCTGTCCAGGCTTCTTATGAAAATAGAAACAGTCCAAATGGATCTCCTGTAATTGGTTTCAGATAGTGAGGTCAGAAGAAATACGATACAAGAATCGACTACGTGGAGCAGGCAAAGCAAGAATGTTTACACAGGCACTCCCCAGTATACTGACAAGGGTTGTAGACTTTGCAGATAAACAACACCCCCCCCCAAAAAAACAGCCGGCAGAGCTCCAGGCTTTCACTCATCAAAGTCCCATCTTTTAATTTTTAACACATTGTGCATTTAACACACTATTCTGAACACAGAACATAAAATGTTTCCAAGCAGAATTTCATTTTCTGGCTACTTTTCCAACTGTAGTTGATTAAAAGTATACTTAGATTATTTATCAAAGAATATAAATCTCTATTCCGTTTTGTCTGTCTTCCTGTTATGTTCACCACTAAAGAGAATATACTGATAAATGTGATCTGAAGTCTCATAGCGTTATTTGATAGAAGAACATTAATCATCTAATTGTCATAACCTATTTTCGAACAGCAATCTATCAGAGTGAAATTATGCATCTGTAGCTATTGACCCCTCATTTGATCATTCCTGATACATAATTAGGCTAAATTTGCTTGAAAAAAGATAATTATTAAAATATTTTTGAAATAATTATTTTCTACAGTACATTTGTATAAAGTTAGAAGATAAATGTGTGAATATATTGCATTCATATTGTTCATCACAATGAAGACCAAATTGTAAAGCAAAAAAATCACTTAAGTTTTAGACAAAGTAAGAATAAGTAACGTTTTGTCAAGCTTCCTGTTTACCAAACAGATACCAGGCCTTTTTGGTTTAGAAGATTCACTGGGGAGACAATCAATGAAATGCCTTGGATCCACAAATTTATCTTCAGAAATAAAAATGCAGCCCTCTTGAGTCCTGTCCAAACTCAGCATCCAGTGTGCTATATAACACAGCTTTAAAATCTTACCATTATTATGAAATGGGAACTAATGGCTGAGGTGGATTTAGTTCTGTCTAATCTGGAATCACACACTCAGTTTGAAGTGACTGAAACTTCTGTGAGCCAGAATTCAATCGGCTGCCAGAAATAGTATCAAGTGGCATGCTACACACTCTCCTTTCTTCACTCTTGTGTTGTCAGTGGCAATGAATCATTCATGGATCACACAGTGTCACACTCATATTAATCTCAATACTGCTAACTATGAACCATTCACGTATAAAGGAGTTCTGCTAACTTTAAAATTCTCAAATATGAAAGGTAATAATAAATTAGAACCAGTTTTATTAAAATTACAATTCTACAACATCCCTTTTACATAGTACATGTTCCAGAAATCAGTGGCTTACTTGTGTTTTCTTAGTCATTATTTTCTGTATGACAAAATATTTTATGGTATTTTTCAGCATGTTTTGAATTTATTGAACTTATTTTTATTTTCAATATATTTTAGTATCTTTTCATTTTGGTGATAACATCATGTTTTCAAAATTAAAAACAACTGTGTGGCTCCTTTGTCTATGGGTATGTCTGTGCACATCATGCATGCCTGGTCCTGTAAAGGCCAGTAGAGTGTGACAGATCCACTACCTCCCCCCCAAAGTGGAATTCCAGATGAATACAAGCCAGCTCATGGGTCCTGGGAGTCAAAACAGCAGCTAGTGCTCTTAAGCACTGAGCAATCTCTCCAGCCCCAGGATCATCTTATTTGGATGTCAACTGAAGATTAAGTGCCTCATAGTATGTATTACCTGAAATGCATGCTATTAAGCTGTAATATTATGAATGTAAGCTATTATTTGAATAATCTTTTTCTGGATTTTTCTTCTCAATTTAAGAGGACAATTCCAGATATATTTAGAAAAAATATTTTGAAGCATAAAAGACACAAATTTTAGTTAGTATAAAAGTTTACATATTTACCATTAGTCACATCAAGGACCAAGCCCTGAAGACTTGTGGAGACAGAGGTCATGTGACATTGTTTCTTTTTCTGTTTTTAAAGACATCAGTGTTTGGAAAAGGATATCTTGTTGGATGTGGAAAGGTCACAAGCAGTGTTAATTAAGAATAGGAATCATAAGAGATACCATGAACATAAAACTAACTGGACTAAATACGTGGCTATAGGGTGAAGGACTAGAAGTTTAGAAATGACTCCAAACTGCAAAGTTTGTAGCAGGGTAGGAGATCAACAGCCAGATTAAAAAAAAAAAGGTTGCAGAAAGAAGTGGACTGTGGAAAAGGGATGGTGGTGTTCTATTTCTCTGGGAATCTCTATGTTTGCAGTGGCCAGGGATAACTGACTGTATTAGAAGAAAGATGGGTATTTTAAGAAAATATTTAGGTCTCTGATGAAGGAGATGAAGAAAGAGAAAGGCCCAGTCAAGGACTATGTTGAGAGGAGATGAAAAAGAGAGGCAGTGAATTATGAGGAGGATGTAGTGACGGATGTTAAAGCCTACACAACAGGGCAGAGTGCTGAGCTTAGTGGGAGACGCCAACACATCTATAGGCAATTGATTTGTGACATGTCCTACAACAGGGAAGAGTGACTTAATTAAGAACTGAACAACTGATAAAGATATATATTTCTTAAAATATGGCATATTTGAGAAAATGGTAAATATCATTCATCTGGAAAATCAAAGCTAGTTACAGCATTGAAAGCATTTTCAAAAAGACTACATATAGCAATTGCTGACAAATATAATGAGCCATGGAAACAGGAGTGTAATTTTGGAAGAATGTAAGTTAGTCATATAAGTACCGCACACTAACCGAATGCACCACTGGAGCTCCTGAATGTAAGTTAGACATGGAATGAAGACTGAAGGTCACTGAAAAATTTAAAAAAAAAAAAGTAGAACTAACTGGATTTCCTAAGGAAGCAATTTCAATGAAGACCTCTGAAACGACATAAATATTGCAACAGTATTCATACAAGCCACAGTATGGAAACAATAGAAATGCTCATGAATTAATAAACAAACAGAAAATATTTATATACAGAATTACAGAACTATAAAAAGGAGCATATTGGAAGAACTCTACTGTGTTAAATGAAATAAACTAGCCTACAGAAAGACATGCATTGCATAATCGTATTCATGTGTCAAAGTTAAAAGTTATAATCTCAAAGAATTTGAGATTAGAATGGTGTTTCCCAGAGACAGGAAGTGTTGGACAACGTGAGGGAATGAGAGAAACTGATCAACAGATATAAATATAAGTCGGCAGTTAGAGGTTCTGATTTAGTTTTATATGACAAAGGACTATGGGTAACAGTAATGTGCTATATACTGCAAAAGTGAAAAAAAGAAAAAAGATTTTGCATGTTTCAAAATGAAGAAAATATAAATGAGGAGATTAATCCATATTTAAACATTATACAAAGTCCACATGCAAAAAAACTTCTAATGGTACCACCAGAACAAAAATTATGTTTTTTATATATCAATTTAAAAAGTAAATTTAATAAGAAAAGAGCCATGCCACAAGTGGTAAGTTTGGGGTTACGACATGCTAACTAATTTCATTATAATTTCATACCCAAGACAAATGAAAACCAACACGCCCACCAAGAGTTGCTTATAAATTTATGTAACAACTTTATAAAAATGTCAAAACATAAATAACTCAAATTTTCATCAGTTCATTAATGGATACATAAAATATAGACTATCTATGAAGTGAAATAACAATTTTGTACAGAGAATATAATATTGATACATGCTACAACATGGATTGATTTTGAACACATTAGGATACATAAAAGTTGTCAGAAATTGAATAGTGCATGCTAGATAAACAGGCGTGAATCAGCAACTTCTGAGGTATCAGGCCCAAGCCAGCGAACTCCACCTTAGTAAGCCCAAGGCAGCGACCTCAGCGGAAGCAGGCCCAAGCAAGCAACCTCCATGGGAGCAGGCCTGAACAACCCTGTATTGCAGAGCAACCCCCAGGAATGCTGATTAACTTCCAGGAACACTGAGTAACCTCTGGGATGATTGGAAGTGTGGCCCTGACAGCACCACGAGGAGCAATCATCTTATCCTTGGATCCACTAGCACCTGGAAGATTGATCACTAGAGACACAGACCCAACTATACCAATCGGAGGAAAAGATGGGTAGACATAATAAGAACACACTCAACACCACAAAGAGCAACACGACACCAATAAAAGCTAGTGACCTACAACAGCAAGACTTGAACATCAAATATAGAAGATGAAGAAGAAAATGACCTAAAAAATAACTTTAGGAGAATGTTTGAGGCCCTTAAAAATGAAATGAAAAATTCCCTCAAAGAAATGGAGGAAAAGACAAACAAAAAATTGGAAGAAATCAACAAATCCCTTAAAGAAAACCAAGAAAAAAGCAATCAAACAGATGAAAGAAACTTTTGTGCAAAAGTCCTGGAACAGGGGAACTCTAGAGTGACAGAATATATATTAATGGAAGCCAAGGGTAAGAGGATAATGAAGATCATGGCACTTTTTAAAAAAAGAAACAAATAAGTTTGGAAATTAGTTCCATGATGTTGCACACATTGAGAAGAATCTAGAAAATAATTCAATTGCATGTTTATGTATAAACTATACCTCATAAAAATCAACTGTGAAAGGAAATTTTGAATAACATTTATAGCTACTAAGATCTCACAGGGCTAGAGGTTTATGATTGTTCTTGACTTGAGAATCTGCATGTGAGTTGCAAATATCTGTTTCCATACTGAAGCCAGATTGTCAGCGTCACCAGTTGCAGATGGGGTGAAACAAAGGCATGTGTTTTGATAAATTCCATGAAGATGACATTAAAGAACAATGACAGTTTGATCTATATCTATCTATCTATCTATCTATCTATCTATCTATCTATCTATCTATCTATCTATCTATCTAATCTTTATAAGCAAAGGAAATTTGACAATGACCTTTAGGTATAGAGAGGAGCCAAACTTTCAATAGATATGAGAACTGTGAAAGTCTCCTGATAGGAGGGGATGGTAGTTTACCATGAGAAGCAGGAGGTGACAGATGGGATAGGAAAGAAGAAATGTATCATCCAGTAGACAGACTTAAGTCAAAGAAAAAAGGTAACACAGTGCTGAAGAGGGTAAGAACTTCATGCAGAATGGCCTCAGTTGAGAAAACAGAGAGATCAATATTTTGTATGAGAGAAAGGGAAGGATGCTTTCCTATCAACTGTTCAGGATATACAGCAAATAGGTTTAAAAAAAGTAACCTTAAAAATGTCTTTGGAGCATAAAATGTGCTTTCACAAACACTGACACTTGTATACATGGACATCTTTCAGAAAGACAGTTTCCAGAAGTATAGAAAGAGCTGCCTAGGTTTCCACAACTTCAATCTTCTGTCCTCTTTACTCAACCAGTCTTTGGAAATTCAACCTGAACAAGGCACCTAACACCTCTAACTATGTCAAGGTACGAAAAGTGAGTCAATTACAATCTATGCTATGCTGATGTACATTCGGAGGAATGGTTGGTTATCTTTAGCTTATTAAAGAAACAAAAATTACTTTTGATTTCAGTATAGTAGCAAAACTGACTATGAGAATTTTCTCTTCAAAACCAGGGAATATAGGTTTGCAAAAATACATGGGCTCAATTGCAAATCTTTTATTTTTTCTTAATTGATAAGCATGGTCAATATAATCACACCAAAACTCAAGTTTATCATTTATTAAATGTGACTAAAAATACTTGACTTTGTTATGGATTATTAGTGAAATCAATGGAGATACAAAGTGTCTTAAAACTAAGTATAAATTAGTTTGTTTCCCAACCAAAAAAAAATTGAAAGTTTTCTCTAGTGGTTATCATTTCTTCCCAAGTGTACGATACCAGAAATTTGAAAATGTCTCATAGATTTTATTTTATATTGACTATGCCAAGTAGGTATATACACTTTAATTAATGAACCCAACATACTGCCTAAGCTTCTACTACTTCAAACTTCTGTCCTCTTTACTCAACCAGCCTTTGAGTAAAGTTTTAGTAACCCCCACAAAGTTTATCTCAATATTCATTAAATATTTTGTAACCTAGGTTTTTCTATAGGTTAATGTCCTATTGGAAGGAAAGAATACTTTAGTACAATAATATCTTGTGCCCTTTAAAAAGCTTGCATTTTAATTTCCTTTGGGACACTGTGGGCTGGGGCATTGTCTGTTATGAATGTGTTCTTAGGATACACTTGATCCTTCTTAAGCTGTGGGTCAACATATTTTCATAACATACAAACACATAAACAATAATGCCTCTGCCCAAGGTTTGTTGTATGTAGGAAGAAAGTCAAAATATGTCCATATGATCAAAACAGTACAAATATATACTGCATATAATTAAAGGGAATTAGAAGATGGGGGTGTGGGGGTTTACTAAAGCAATAAAAATGAGAACTCACATTGAATAGGTATTTAATATACAGCAAATTTGATTCTCCATTTTTATATATGTCACCTCACTTCATTTTCAAAACACCTTTACCATAGCCAAATAAGATGAGACTCAGGTAATTAGGTTGTGTGTCCTCACTGTTTCTTGTAGATATTTGAAGAGCTATCTAACTAAGATTTGACTCTCCTTAGAAGATGGTGTCTCTGGAGTTCATTTAATATACCAGCAAAAGAAAAAATAACTATCAAAGATGGAAAAATGTTAATAAACATTTATCACAATCAAACACAAAATAATATCACCTACTAAGCAGCATTGTGTGCTATGTGTTATGTTTGATTAGGTCAGAATTAACTTGCCAGGTAAAACAGAGAATACCATGTAAAATATGAAATAATTGGCATTTTGGATAACAAAATTTGGTGCTCTCAGCTAGAGGTAGTATTTAAGAATATGTCACCAGGATATTCTATTCCAAAATAAGGGTAAACATTACTGTGTATCTCATTAATGCAACAATATTTTCATGTTCATTAGGTCTAAAGTCATCTTACCTATATTCAACAAGTTAGCCAAAAGAAAGTGACTTGTAGTTTTGGGATTTTTTCCTATGGCAACGACTCAGGTTATACATGGATGGGCAAAGATCATGGCTCACAAGGAAGAAAAATGCCTCACAATATGAAAAAAAGACATAACGAGAAAAGCAAAGGAAAAGTTTCTTTCAGAGTACACCATCTAGCTTCTTGTAGTTAGAGGCAAAGATGATAAAAATGCAAGCCTCTGCTTCTGCATTCACCCTGGGCCATGATGCTACTTAGCAGCCAAGGCCTCTAAGGCAAAGAGCATGACCCTGCTTGGCACCTGCAGGAGACAGTGCTCCAGCAGATCTAAGGAGAGAGCCTTGAAGCAGAAAGTCTAGCACAAGTGCTCAGACACCCAGTAGGTGAATCCCAGGGGACAAGATTCATCTGTGAAAGTGGGTTGAGATAATGTGAGTTCAAATTCTGCAAGAGAAAGCTGCTAAAGTTAGAATTAATAATCTTAGAAAGGAAATGACAGAGTTGCCAAAGGGGTCTCACAAATGCCAAATTCAACACCCTTGCTGCCATGCCCAGTATCTGTGTGTCCCATTGCTATTAGGAGGGCCTACAAATAACATGCTTCTCATTCAGATGGAACCAGGTCATTGGCAGTGCTCACAACAACAGATATAATGAACCCTGAAGTTCTTTGAATAATTTTCAGAGAGGCATTTCAATTAGTTAAAATATTTTCTAAATAAATCAATGAACTATATTTATAATACAATCATAGAATTTTGCTTTTTGTTTATTTATTATGTAAATTATGAAACAAATATATGCATGCACATATATATGTACACACATATGTGCAGATATATCCATCATCCTTATCTAATGCTATAAAGCTAAAGAAAATTTTCAGAGTTCATGGGCAAACTCACTTTAGGATGGGACCCAGGTATTATCATTTTTGTTCCAGCTAATGCATTTAGGTTATATTATCATGAGCATATATTAGCATTATAACACAGTGTTCTTTTGAGCAAAACAAGCCACAAGATAACGGTAATATTCATGACTTCATTACAACAACAACTTCATTGATATTACTATGAGTCTCCTGGTGTTTCTTCACAAAATTATTTGTCAAGTGCTCTGGATTTCTAGACATGTAATGCTAGAAAAAAAGATACTTCTAATTGCAACTCATTTATTTTACTTAATTCTATGATATATATCTGTATAAATATGTATGAAAATAAACTTTCAAAAAAAACCTGTAAAATGATACCCATTGGCTGATATGAATGATAAAATGATAAAATGTCTTGATAGATCTTAGTGGTGACTACTGTTTGGTTTTACTCTCTGTCTAGTTTCAATGGCTAAAATAAATTGAAGATTGAGGTGTGGTGCACAGAGACCAGAAAACCAGGGAACAAACCAGGGCACCCAAAATTAGCACAGCCAGTATTCGATATAAAACGTGAACTTACTGCATGGCCAAATTTGCTGGGGTTATATACCCAATTATCTTTAACATCTAGTAAATCTTCACATTTCAAGACTAAGTAACATTGATTGACAATAACAGATGCTTAATTAAAACATATTTGCTTTGACACTTCTAAACTAGTGACACATGGATAGCTTAGCCCATTCCAGATCTATGTCATGTAACTTGTGTACTATAGTATAAAGAACATAGTGTTCCAATACGTAACTATGAAAGCATTTTGCACAGTTGATCCTCTATAGATCTCTAAACTTTTGACTAAAATAGTACTATCATATCATCATATACGTAAGATGTGCTTCCTTTATTGAGATGTAATTAATATGTTTTACCCATGAGTTGTACACAATGGTATTCCTTATGTATGTCCTTTATTTTCAAAAATTCAAAATACAAAAAGAAAAAAATTACTATTTGTCCTAAATCTCTTCATTAAAGCTTTTGATTATTTTAGTCTGTTTAAGGAACAAGAAAGCCATTCTCTGATCTGTCTTTAAATCATGAGTCTAGAGAAATAATGTAATCATATACATAATTTTGCTAGTCAGCTTAAGAATTATTTAAAGGAATTTGAGAGCTGGTTTAAGAGTTGATTTAGCAACTGATAATGTATACTGCTGTTGAAGAGGACCTGAGTTAGATCCCCATCACCCACATCAAGTGATTCAGCCATGTGTAACACTAGTTCTAAAGGCATCCAAAAACTCTGAGAACCTGAATTCACATGAAAACACACACACACACACACACACACACACACACACACTTTAAAAATATAAATCTTCAAAATAATCTATTAATATAAAAAGGAAAGTGACATTCAGGCTCATTTGAATTCTTTTAATTAAGAAAATCATACTCATATTAAAATCCTTGAATATTTACTGATATATGTACACTCAAAGAGCAATTGTGTATAAAAGGGCATCACTTTATACAATGTTTAGGCAATGTTTATTCAGTTTTAAGTTCACCAAAGCTCACTATCTTCAATTCTTCAAAAACCTATTTTCATTTAGTTCAATCCTAATCTGTTAGATTTTTCAACTTTGGAAATTTAGAATAAAGTCCCCTGAGTTCCTATATTTGGCTTTATCTTGAAAAGCTTAATTGCTGAGCCATGTCATTTTCATGGTTTGCATTTCTACTGATGCTATTATTGTGATAATGCTTTTAGAATGCCTAAATCCACATAGAGATCCTCAGAGTACATGACAATGTTCTTCCACTGTGCTCTGTACTGTGAGCTTTCATGGCTTTTTGTCTTTTTTTCAACTTTGATGACTATTTTTCTTTCCTTTCTTAGAAATTGAAGTGTTAGTTACACACACTCAATGTCAGTGCATCTTAAGGTCTCTAGGAAGCAAGGAAGCAAAAGGCTAGTATAGCAGGTGCTTCATTCTTTCACTCTATTGATACTTATGAGTTCTACTCTGGTAGGTACTAGAAATATAAATATAAACGTCTCATACAAGGATCACAACTGCAGCATAATGACTGACATATCAATAATTTTAAGTCTATTTTCTTCTCATTATATTATAGACTAAATAACATAGCTAATTGAAATAAGTTTGGTCTTTTCGAACTTTTACTTAAAAATGCATTTAATATTTATTTATGGTGTATGTGTGTGTGTGTGTGTGTGTGTGTGGTGTGTTAATGGAATTTGGCTGATACCTTAGCATATTTGTCAAGGTCACAGGACAACATGTGAGGGTTAGTTCTTTCCATCTACCTTATGGGTCTTGGAAATAGAACTTGTAGGTTTGTAACAACTGCCTTTGTTGACGGAACTATCTCCTAGTTAGGACCCCTTCTTTATCTTTAAAATAGTCATAATATGCTAGTATTGTCAGAAAGAGTTTCTGATGCTTCTTATGAAAAAAAAACCAACATCTATATTGAGTGAAATCTATGTAGTCAGTAAGGACAGCTCTATTTTAAAAAAATGCAACAATCAATGTCACCGTACTTTAAATTTTAAGTAGTGTTAGAGGTAAGACTACAAAAAAAAAAACAAAAAAAAAAAAACACTAGCACACAGACTCTAAAGGACCTAGTTATGTCATCCCATGACAGGGAATATATTAAAATTTCATTCAAAAACTAGCTTCAATTAAATAACAAGTAAAGCTGCTGCCCAAAGGAATAGTTATTTAAAGTAAATAGTTTAACTGTGCATTTTCAGGCAAATACTTTCTAAGTCCAATGTTTCTTTTCTTTAAATGAATCATTTTGATGCCATATCAAAGGAGAACAATCTGGAAAAATGCTTATGAAGACTAGGTAGTTAAAACTGGTAATTAAAACTTTATTACGTAGGGTTACTTGGTGAAGATGCTTCAGACTCTAGGGGAAATCCCAAGGCCTTTGTGTAAAATGCCCTTTTCTCCCAATGTCTCAAAAGATATTAAGTCTCTCATAGAAGGGGGATTTGCCTCTCCCTGTGCAGACTCCTTATGATCGCACAATGACCTATTTAAGAGCAGCACACTTTCTCATATCTTGGCCCTGTCTTGCAATTATCTTCATTTACATAAGTGGCATCTCAGGTACCCATGCACCAGAGTAGAACGATGCAGCAGTTGCTCCTATGATCCTTATGATGAAGCTAAGCCATTTCACTGGATCCTGAGACCGGCTATTGTGAAATCCCTTGACACTTCTACCCCTATCACTTGTCTGTTATTTTAGAAGAATGCTTACTGCCAGAATCCTCTGGCAGTAACTAAGTGTCAGAGCCCTGTACTAAGTCCTGACAAAGTCTGCACCAGCTGGGACACTGGTATACACAAATTAGACACTCTGAAATCTGAGGACAAATCCAAAATACACACCCAGGACTACGAGTCCACAATCTTAGAAACAACTATTAAAAAGTAAAGAGAAGGGTACTGCCAACATCTCACCCAGCCAATGCCAAATTAGATCTTTGAATTGGCGTCTCTAAGGCTGTATTATCTCCTTGGACATTTATTAAGAACTGCTTTGGTCTCAGCTATGCCATGCATTGTCTGGCTCCCAAACAGAACAAGCAATGTGAGGTAGTATAAACAACTCTCTCAATGCAGCTATCCACAGGATAATCATCATTCTGTGAAATAAAAAGTTCCTAGAAAAATGACTTAGAACTGGAAAGTCCAGGAAAACTTCAGGAAAGCAAAGGTAGCCAGCAGAGTACAAGGAAGTGGGAAGGATGTTGGTGAAGAAAATAGGGACAAAGAACAGCAGGATGTTTTCAATACTTTCACTTCTATGGCAATTTCCTGAAAAAAAAATGCTTTCAAAAAAACTAACCAACTCCTTAATGCAAAATTTTAAAGGTTTGAAGTTTAACAGACCTTAGGGTCAAAAATGATATTTTTTGTTATATGTAACTCTTAGAAAACTCAAGTTTGATTATACCTCAATGTCCGTATATCACTGTTAAATATTGTTTCAACTAAGTCAACCAATTACCATTTAGGAAAACATATACTAATAAAAATAATCATATAGAAAATGAAAATAAAATAATTGTACCTCCTAAATGTCATTGAACATACATATATATTTAATGAAAAATATTATGCAAAGTGTTAACTCTACTTAAAATGGGTTACATTTGATTATATGTGCAATTCCAAGCAGGCTAATATGAAATTCAGGAGAAAAATACATGAAATGACAAATGAAAGAGATTGCTTTCATGAATTACTTTATATATTTACAAAATTATGTTAAAATTTCAAAATTTGTCTACAACTATTACAAAGCAATAAAACATTTTGGAATAAATTTAAACAAGGACATAAAAGTTAAAGTGTTCTAGCCAAAAGTTTTGTTATGGAAACTAGCAATCATGTTAACTATTTACTTTAGATTGTTAAGGAAAGACATCTAGCACAATAGTTCACCACCCGAATGGTCATCAGAACCACAGATGAGGCTTTCTCATATGGGGTGGTTCTTAGCTGCCACACCCAGAGATTCTGACTTAATTCTTCTGAGGAGGGCTCTAAGAGTGTCTATGGTTTGAAAGTTCTTGAATTGACTCTATTAACAGCTGTGTATGAGGACTGTTGTTCTATTATGTAAAACTTTGATACTGTCATTAATTGTATTAGTAATTTGTTTGTTATAGCCATTACCCCATCTATTTTTATAGTATTACTAACAATACCATAATAAATAGGCTAAATGTGTGAGTAGTAATTTGTCCCCTGTTCACTCACTAGATCCATGTCTAGACCTTACTCATCACTAAAATTATAGTGGTGGAATTCAACTTCTGAAAGCAAAAGGTGATGGAAGAAAAGCTTATATATCCCCCCCATCATATATGTAAAAAAAATATCTAGAGGGTTTAAAGAATTTTCCCAAGCCCAGGCTTTTTAATTATATTAAAACATCAAGAACCCAGAGATTTTCTTTTCTTTTCCTCACCATTCCACCCAGTTTAAAATTGTAAACACAAAAATAAAACTATGACCTTTAAACAACTCAGATTATTCTTTTTATTATCTACCTATTTCCTCAAAGATGCCATCTCAACCTTGAGATTATATTCTTTGTTCATTTCACACTCTCTAGAGAATCATAAAACACTGGGCGACCTGCCGTTGGATTTCAGTTAGAAACCCTGCCTCTCAGCATCCACGAGAGGGTTTCCATGGAGCATTTATCTCTGTCCCAGTTGGCCTCCTGCAGCCTCAATGACCGGGTTCAGGCAAAGCCATATCTAGACACTCTGACCACATTACTGGACTTGCATTTTAGTCAGGAAGAAGTGTCTGAGAGTTGGCATGATATCATTACAACATTGTTTCCATGGGAACACAAATGCCTATTTCTGAACAATCAGCTTTGAGATGGTTGTGCGTAGCAAGGTCTAAGAGTAAGTTGGGGACAGACTGTGAGAGAATCTGGGTTAATTAAAGGATTGAAAAACACATTTCTGTCCCATCAAGGCCTGGTCTGCTCAGTTTGTGAGGCTCTCACCCTCACCATCTGTGAAAGCTCATGAAGACGCACCAGAACATGAGTTCATCAAGTACAAGCTAATAACGAATTATATGAAAAAAACAACGAAATAGTGCAGAAATCATATCCTTAAACTAAAATACCATAATCGTTAGTAGATAAGTAAATAAATTTACACGATAGAATTGATTTTCTAAACTGATTTTCTATCAATTTAACATTTATATTTAGTTTTTGTTTATAAATTTTTTTATAGGAAAGGAAACTATTATTTTCCCAAAAAATTAATTACAGAGCTGAAGAAAATATTATGAACTGGGTACACAATAAATAATTATACACGATGAAATTTTTACAATTAAACATAACCTTAAATTCTAGAATGAGCTTTCAAGAGAAATATAATGTAATGAAAAGCTGGCTGGAAACACCACAGTGGGATAATCTTCTTTAAGCTTATTAATGAATCATGAATTTAGTGTACTATTAGTGAGAACAAGTTTTCGTATTGTAGCGAAACTGTGTAGCCATCACCCCTTGATGTTTAGCTTCTCCTCTACTGCAAGCTGATATATATCCTGAGGCAGATTGTCTGATAAATTCTCCTCTAAACACTCAGGTAGTCTTTGGGGCTCTTCTGAATTCATTCCTCCTCCCTCCCCACTTACTCGTTGGTCCTAATTCCTTCTATAGAAGAATTTTTTCTTTGATTCCTTTCTTTTTTTTTGTTGCCCTGCCCACAGTTAGCTTGTATCAACAGATGTTGAGGAAATGTCAGTATGCAATTTTTAAAATATATTTTAGTCTATCTTTATACTTATTTGGTGTGAAGGTTTTATACTTGTCTATGGAACATCTGAACTTTGGGAAAAGTTTGAGATTCTGAAATCTACCTGGTAATTTATGAATAGGCAAAATGAGTCCTTGCACAGAGGCAAAGTTAAATACAACTCATTTCTCTATTCCAATTTTCTTATCATCCTATTTCACTTACTATCATCTTCTAATCTGTTTCTTCTGCTTTGCTTTACCGAGCCTTAAAGACCGAATAACTGGCATAGCTCTAGTGACTTTCAAGAATTTAAGCAGAAGGAGGCACTAAGCCATTGGTAATGGGTGGAAAACTTGATCTATTTACCAGGAATCAGGATAGCTTAGTTATATTCAACTGGAAATTCTGGTTTATCTCATACTGAGGTCACTGGTTTTAAAGAGGAATGTTTAAAGAGGGACACTGCAACCTGAATCTCATGTTTTATAAGATACAAAGGCAGTTAGAACAAAATTAATTGTGACCTTTCTTCACTCCTCCATCAAATGACCATTCCTTCCATGTTATCACCTGTCTTTCCTTTTGTTTATTACTCTGTTCCAATTATGATATGTCTAAACTACGTTCCCATGGTTTCACTTCACTGAATCTGAGTGTGCCTGGGAACATCTTTGCTTTGGGATTTTCCTTCTCATCTTCCCCCATACTGAGCTTCAGGATCTGGAATGCCATTCCCATGAGACAGTCCGCAGATGCTTTTCATGCCCCTGGGGAACTCACTATCTATGCTCAGCTATCTGTCTTAATCACACCCTTTGACTTACAAATTAAAATATATCTGAACTTCATATTACCAAGAGCCACCACCAAATAAAACAAACCAGTGTAGCTACTTGGCTCTTTCACAGTCCACCAGTTTGGATGAAGCCCATGTGTTTCAGTCTTTCTTGATTCTGTTTGTCTTTTGCATTCCCACATCAAGGCCTCGACAAAACATCAGAAATGCATGAGTATTTGTTAAACCTTATGACTGTCACTGCAAACAGCCTCCTCCAGGCTCTCATCATTTCTCTCTAGACCTTTCTATGTATTTTCTCCTTTTCATTTTCTTCATCATATTTTGCACTTGCCAGCAAAGTAAATCTTTTTAAAAGTTAAGACATCATTTCAATTTCCTTTTCTAAGACCTTCAAGGACTTCCTATCTTTCTTGAATAAAATTGTACATAAACTGGCCAATTGCTGCCTGTAAGACTGAATTTCACAGCCATTTGCTCATTCTGCTTCAGGCGAGCTAAGTCTCCTTGCAAACCATAAATTTAGAAAGGGTTTTCCCATCTTTCACAGTTCCATCTGCCCGGAATCCCTTTGATATACAAGGCTTGTTTCCATATAGGCTATGCTATCATGTTCCTTATCAAACATGTCTTTCAGATTGACATGCAGGAAACAGTACACTTCTATGATGCTGTCACAATACCTTCCAATTTTCTTTGTCTTTACAGGATTTTTCACTGTGTTTTAATGCACAGTTGCTTATTGACTATTATCTTAGCTAGACTGTTAAACCATGAAATGGATGTTTTTATACCCATTTAAATGCACGTATGCACAAATCACAGAACCTCTCCAGGTACTAAAAATAGTTCCTTGGAATGTAGTTGGTGTTTAATGTTTTTTAAAAGAAGGGCTCAGTACATGTACTACAAATAATAGCCAGATTTTCCCAAATCTATTTCTTGTATTAGCCTTTTCCAATACTCAATTTAGAATAAAAATTGTATTGTAATTCTTGAAAATTCTACTTGATACACTACAGAGACAACTAACTTTACAAAAAATGAACTTGATTTTATCTTTAAATCTTTTATTCACTCAAGTTTGATGAGAACAGATGGAAAGCTCCCAGCCTTTCCCCAATAAGAACAATCTGTGAAAAACTCCCTTAATTCATTCCTGCTCCCCTCCCCTAGCCAATGCATTCCTAAAGTCTTGCTATTGTTGCCCCCAATAATTTTATCTGTGTTATCCATTATGACCATGACCAAGCTTCAGTCTTAGCTCTCACCTCTTGCTGACCTATCACAGTAACGTACTATTACAGCACCCAATTACATCATTAAGGCTTGGATTCATTTAAGCCTCTTACAGTTCTCATTCTAACTTGTTTATGGTTCATCTCTCTAAAATGGTCTTAATAGGACAGAAGTAACAACGTCAGAGATCTAGCTTTTGGGTTCCCTGCACCTTCTCTGCCTTATCGATCTCCTTCTGGGATCAATAGAAAATAGCATACCTCTGTATCATCTCACATTTGCACAGGCATCCTGGGATCCACTTGTGCCCAATCAGTAAGGTCCAATGATAATAAGGAAGACATAGGTTTTATTCGTCTACTTATTCCTGGTCCTTGGCACTGTAATTTATGTGGAGGAGCTTAACATGTTTGCTATTTGGATGGAGCCTTCATTTCTGGCCTGGGTGATCTTTTTGCCAGGGAGACCTATTATTTTTTCTTTCTTGCCTTCCTTTTGCATATTTGTCAAACCCCTACTCGTCTTTCAGGTATTTCATTGTATTTCACTTTGTTACATGGTTTCCTGATGTTTCCAAGCAGAAAAAAAAAATGTACTCCTTTATTACCACACACCCTATCCACTATCTAGCATATTTAAAATGACATTTTAATTATTTAACAATATAAGCATCTTTTAAAAGTGCATATGCTCTCAAGGGTGAGGAATGTGTTGTATTTACTCATGTTCATATTTCCAGCACCTGGGACTGATCCTGGCATACTGTTAATACCTCATGTCTTGAATGAATGCTAAATGTTACCTTTTGTTCTTAGGTTTAATGAAGTTATATCTATCTCCATGGCAGAGTATTCTAGTTGTGAACACAATATATATTGCCTCATTCTTCCTTACTAATAGAAACATAATTGTGTTAGAGTGGGCAATGCATCCTGGTGGAAACTAATTGTGCTGTCTCCTTTAAATGTAGAGGTGCTATGGGGCATAGTTATAAAGACAAACATTAGTGGAAGTCTACAGGGGCCTGTGCTTTGCAGATAAAGGTGTCCTTTTGTCCTTTGCCCTTTCCTTCTTCACAGTCAGAAATCTTGTCACTACAAAGGATCAGGCAAGAGTATTACCAAAAGTTTAGTCAATCACTGGCAGCGAACAATAACTCACAGGCTTCTCAGTTTTATATGGAAAAAATTAATTTCCTAATTTGTTTATGCCCCAGATTTAATCTCTCCTTATCCTTGAGATGAGAAATGTGTTTACAGTTCTGAGATCCAGTTCTGTTTCAACTTTTGATCTAATAAGTATCCTCGTTCTTATGTATACAATGGTGAGATTGCATCCTGGAGAACACATTACAATTACGAATACATGAGGAGTTCTCCTGAAGGTATGGCTTAGAACAACTTCACTCCTACGTGTGAAGACAACTTTCAAGAACAATCAATAAAGGGATTTAGACTCCTGAAAAGAGAGGGGACAGATAGGAGTTTTAGCAGAGTTTTCATTTAAGTGAATTCTATAGTAGCTCCTTAGAAATTGTTGCAAAAATTTGTTGTTTGTTTCTTAAAGGAAGAAAATAAATCTCCGTCTGTAGAATTGCGTTACTTTAAGGAACCATTGATAGCGTTGCTTTGACTTTTAGGCTGCAACAGCACTTAAAAAAAACTACTGGTAATTATACCTCATTAAAGAGAATATCACAAAGTACATGATATTTTCATCATGAAATGGCAGGACCTTTCAATTTATAGATACGTAGTGTTAAAATAATAAGATATTCTCTACAGATTAATGTTTTCAAAGAAGCACACACACAAGCTCTAAATGCACATAACTTATTGATAAGATTTCTGCCCGACCTTTCTTACACTCACTGAGCTCATTTAGTGAAGAAATCCTGGTGAACACCTACTAGTGAGTGGCTCTTTAATGTAATCAATCAGGCAGGCCATTCCTGAAGACCTAAGACCTTTGACCTTATGCACTACTTGCAGTGATGCCATAAACATTTGAATTGTAGCAAATATGAAACATGTGTGGAACCTCTGATAATGATAAGTCTATATCCATAATAAATCAGTATCCATAAAAGTATAAACATAGTAGGCTACAGTGAATGATGCAGACGTGGTTATCAAAGTTGAGGATTTCATGGTTAAGTTCTTTAGTATCAGTATGTTGATATTACTCATACATGGAATTTTTTTGTCCTATGTCTGCTATTCTTCTTTAGTCTGAATGAACATGTACTTATGTAATTCATATGTAGCAGAATACCATAGCTACTAAAGATTTCAAAGTCATAAACAGCATGAACTTATTTTGGGGTAGCCAGAGTTATACTAGTATGAAAACAAAGTACAAACCAAACAAGAAAGCAAGAAAAACAAACAAATGTAAGAAAAGTATCAGTCAGCCAACATTCATGCAGCAACATAAATGTCTTGATTATCTGTCAGATTACTCAAACTCAACATCACAACACTTTGGGAAGAGTAAGGAAATCCACTTTGCTTTTCTTCCCTATATATTTACTATTAAGTTGGCATGTATTTGCTGACCACAATTAAATAGTATATTGTTAATACTACTCAGTTTCTGGTTTTGTTTTAATATTAGAAGTTGATGTAGCAAAAAGAAAAAGTTATGGATTTTAAAATATTCAAAGCAGCAAACTGAAATTTTAAAGACACCTTCTAGAAATATTATGTTCTGGAAAAAGCAAGCTGAATCCAGTGGTCTGCGCGTCAGGCCAACATGGAATTATACAAAAGGCTACGACTTTTGTATATTTCCATAATAACACTAACCCAATAAAATGAGATGAAATCTCATTATAATTTTGATCACACACTCCAAATTAACTGTAAATACATATAAAACAATATATATTTGAAATCCATGAAATCTGGTTAAAAAACCAAAGGAAAACTGTTGGAAATAGGACCATTAAAGGAACTTCTAAGATGTTGGTAAGGGCTCCTCAGCTAGTTCTGAAATCAGCTAGAGACAGAACAAACCTAAGTGCTGATTTTTGTTATAAAGTGATTATCCTATTATTCAATCTTTATTTCTAAATACTGTTAACATAATTCACAAAATGATAGATAAATGTGCCTATAAAATTAAACTTCTGCATTAATATAGTTGAAAAAATGGGTGCAAAAATCAGAAATAATGAAAAGCCTAACATTTTAAGGTAATTCAAATTCATTAATTTCAAGTAGATATAGCAACTTGAACACTTAAGCTAAGTGTTGCCAAGTAGAAATCCCGCTGACCTGCTTTAATTAACGGAAAAGAATAATTTGTAATTAGCACATTATTTGTGAAAGTGAGTGCCCCTATGTGAGTTCAAGTGTTTGAAAACAATTTGAATCTCTAAAATTTCCCCATAATCTTGATTTGATATGCAACTTGTTTAATCAATCAGGTTTGTTAAATAAATTGTGAGATATTTTATTTTAAAAAATAAAAGAAAATCTCCATGGAGAGATTACATTGGAGGTTAAAGAAATAAGTCAGAACATGAAAATTCAACTGTGTGATTCAATCTGATAGACAACCTGTTTAAAGGACTTGTGCTTAAAGTGCATTAGTTAATTTCTAGTTAGAAGCAGCTGAGCTAATCATCTGCTCCAGAGACGTAGAAACTTTGCTTTCAGGATTGTTTACTAAAAAAATAACACTGAAGTTAAGGCTAAGTGAGTTTTGAACATTTAAGAAAAAAATCCAATCCCAAATGATTTTAAACAACTCATTTAATCTCTGTCTACCTGATAGAAAAGGTCATAAAGGGGTTGGAAGCACGGCCACATGATTCTAAACATCTGGAGGAACCCTGAAAATTGTCTCCATACATCAAATATATGGAAAACATCTGTCTATTTGCATAATTTATTTAGTTTTCATCCAGATGCATATCATGTTGACATACTCTTCTCTGTGTGACTCCTCCTCTTTGGAGTGAATGCTGACACTATGTCTTCTCAAATATTTTAAGAGGTGAATTACAACTTTCTCTATTAAAAGATGAAATGCATCGGCTATGTTAAATATGTCAGGAGATGACAGCTTCAAAATAAGTAAAATATGGTAAAATATTTAGAACATTGGCAATATGCACAAAATACCCTCTTGAATGTAGTATTAGTGAAATCATACAATTTTGCTATCAAAATTTTGCAACTACACTTTGCATCATTCTGTGGAAAAGATGTGATATTAATGGCATAGTTGGTCAATCTTATGAAACTTTAAGTGAAATAAACAGATGTTCTTTTCAAGGTAAGTACACAGAGGAGAAAGAAGTAATCAACGGTGCTGAAAATAATCAATATAACACTTATGATAGAAGTGCAGACAACTGGACTCAAGAATAAGGTAAAAATATAGAAGTTAACTGAGTCCATAAAATATAGGGAAAATGAACTCTGCTCTTTGTACATGAACCTATGTAAAAAATTGCCAAAGTATAATTTTTTGGGAATGGTATTACCATTTTAAAAATCCTATTTCAATGTGTTTTCTTACTGTGTTTCCTAGACATAATATTTGGCATTTTGATTTTCATAAATATTAACCTTTTTCTGTTCTGTTTAGGAGTAAACAAAAGTTATTTAATGGACATGATTGCTTACTCCTCAAACCAGTAATATTTATTTTTATTTGAGCACTACATAGGGAAATAGAAAACCAACAAACTAAAATAAAAATAAATAATAAACTCATTGACAAACAGCAAGCAGACACACAAGGAGCATGGTTTACTTACTAATTGAAACAAAACAGAAGAAAATGGTGAACATGTTTATAACTTGGTCTAGATTTGGGGGAAAAATAAACATTTTTAATATTGTATAAATAATAATTTGATTTAGAGTAACCAACAAAATTAAATTCAAGTTAAATATGTTCAAATTTAAATGAAACATAAAGTTATAATTTCCTGAAAGCTACATAACAGGTGAAAGAGCATTATATTCAAACAGACTATTTTAAATATTTTATGTCTAAATATATTATAGCATAGTGTCAATACATAACTCTAACATCAGGGTTGTTGATCAGTTTTACACCATTAGTGTATGATCTGTGCATTATCACTTTCTGCAGTCTTATGTGAATGTTGAAATTTCTGCATATTTCCACATAATAATGTAAGTTTAGAATGTATAAATCCTCCTAAAATTAACTGTCATGGGTAATTAAATGAAGGAATTATTTTATTGTGTAAAATTTGCTGTCATTTAACTTAAAAAGGAAAACGTTTTGAAGAAAATATATAAAATTAACAAATAGAGCCAGAATATATTTTTCTTGATCCAAAACTGATCCAATGAACTTCACAGAAAAAGTCAAGTAAAACAAAAAAGCACAATGGAGTTTCTATGTGCTGCTCTCGGCTGTGCCATGGCCGGGGAGAGGAAGGCAGTTTCGCTCCTGTTGTTTATTGATTTTCTAGATTAAGAATCCCAGGGAGAGAATTGTAACAGACAACCATAAAATTATTTTTGGTGTGCTTATTTGCCTTTCCCTTGCATCTATTTGGCCTGTGCCTGTAGACAATTATGCGTTCTAGCCTAGACTCAGGTGCTAATAATGAAGGACAAATAGAATCATATGTGTAAACTTCCCCTTCTGATGAAAATTTATATTAACTTTCTGCCACTGTAAACAGAACTGCATAGCTCAGCGTCCCTGATGAATTGATGATGAATTCAGTCATTTATATCCCAGGAATCTGTGCATTTATGGGAAAAGATGAAAACCGTCTGTATTGTGTAACCTTGCACTTTTTGAGTAAGAAAAAGAAAACAGCAGCCTGTTTAGTTCATCACTTAAAGTGTGTAAATTTCAGCTCAAATACCAGATTTCTGCCTGACTCCGTCAGCCTCCACTTTGGGGATCGGTGCCAATGTAAACAAGCCAAACAGCGAGGAGCACCAAGTTATCACTACAACTGTGAACTCAGTCGCTTTCAGCCTTCCATAAAGATGGTTAAGAATATCTTTACAACACAACAGAATCTTTGTCATACACTCAGACAGGACAGTTTGACAGTTTGGCAGCTCCGTCAGAGAAAGCAGTAATTTGCGATAGATAAGGACATAGCTAGGCCTTTTATGACTAAAACATTCCAACGTATTCTAAAACCGTATTCCGAAACCACTGACAGATTTTTTTTCCACCCAACTTTTCAAAGACAAGCTAGATGAATGATCACAAAGATAGAGAATAACGGTAAAAAATTAATATCTTTGAAGTAAATAAGCCTTGAGATTCACAACATATGCCTCATGTGCACTGTATGACAGAAAATCACAATGTTTATATGGATTGTTTTTACTAAAGTACTTTTCATTTTGTCATCTTGATATAAACATCTAAGAAAACACATCATGTAAGCCGGGTGGTGGTGGCACACGTCTTTAATCCCAGCATTCAGGAGGCAGAGTCAGATGGATCTCTGTGAGTTCCAGGCCAGCCTGGACTACAAGAGCTAGTCCCAGGACAGGCTCCAAAGCTACAGAGAAACACTGTCTCGAAAAAAAACAAAACAAAACAAAACAAAAAACAACAACAACCTCAAAACCCCCAAACCAGCCAACCAAACTAAACCAAAACAAACAAATAACACATCATGAAAATGTAGAATCATAGAAATATATTGATATTTTTGAAAACCTACCAAACCAAACAGTTAAGGGAGCTTATGACTCAACTCACACACTCTTAAGAGGCTCCATTAGACATGGGAGAAACCCAAGTAAAGAAAGGAAATGGCTAAAAACTTTTGTTGGCAAGTTACAGACATTAGCCTTGTATCTACCTTTAGATTGTCTTCATTTCTGTTACAAAATGGTGCTATAAAGTCCATTAAAGAATTTCCCCAAGTCTTGCCATAGATTTACCATATTCAAGAAGCAAGACGAATTTTAAAAATGCCTACTAATTTCCCTGTATTAAGCAACATGTAAAGCAAACTCAGTTACCAAAAGTATAGGAAAATATGTTTGAGCTTTGAGCTAAGTATATCTGATTCCTATTTTAACACTCTGTATATGATATTTTTGAAAAAAATTAAATGGATTCTGAGTCCTGGGTTCATTGCTGCCAGGCCATGCAGCTTTTCCTGATCCGTTTTGTCTTAGGGTTGAGCGGCGGCTCCTATCACTCCATGTGCCTGACCTTTGAGTAAGCTGAAGAAGACACAGTTATCTTCTTTTCTGACATGCAACATCTATCAATCAACATGTTTTCATGTAATTTATTCAAGGCAAATAGCAGCTCCTAAGGCTAGTGAACCGCAGCCCTAGCCAAGTGATTTTGATTAAGAAATGATGTGCAAGGCTTAGGAGAGGAATGGAACACTCAGAGGAGTATTGATGAAGATGTATCAGAAACAATAAAATGGAACCAAAGAAGAGAATGCATGTTTGAAAACATACGCAGGCTCTGCATAGTAAACCTTGCTTAAATTCTAGTGAAGTATGTGGGGGAGGGGTATTGCTTAAGCTGATGAACTTGTAACAGTGCCAATTTAGTTTACTTTGGTAATCTGAGGCAACGCATCCATAGTTTTGTTGGGTTAATTCACATTTTTTTCTCTCATTGAATCAAGAATGTAAATTAAGACAAAATGATTTCTTTTCAATTTCATGCTGAAGTAGCTCAAGTTAGTGAATGTAATTTCTCCTAACAAGAAAAATTTATCACTGTACAGCTCACTCAGTTACCTGCTGTAGTGAGTTGTGATATGCATTTCTGGATCTGAATGGATAAAGAGATTGATAAATGTAAAAGAATAGTCCCATGCCATGGAGTACTATGCCCAATGAAATGTTTCTTTGCAAACTCAGATTTTTATTCCTGCTTAGGGCCTCTCCGCAATTGTCATGGTTTCACAGAACACAATTAATTTCCATGTGATAAAATTCATTTCTGTTTGTCTCCCACAGGGTGCCTCATAGTTAACCTCCAGGAGCAGATGGACTTCTGTCCCAGGCCCGATTCCACTATTAAAAGATTAAACTACCTTGAAAACCTAAAGTAAAGGGTTTTTTCTTCATGTCCCCTCTCAAATCTCTATGCTTCTAAGGTTCTATGCAAATGTCTTCTCAGTGTTTTGTATAATACTTCATTAAATTGAAATTGGGTTCTCTACACAGAGTTATTTCATGTGGTAAACATGCAAGATATAAATGGAGACTGTGTCTCTCATCATTTAAACAGGATCGGGTACACATAAAATACATGTTTATATAGTATTTTAAAAGAACAGAGACAACATTATGTGCAATATATTTCCTAGAAGTTAGATACATGTTTAATGCTAAGCTTTTAACATCCCTCATGAAGAAAGATCATAATCAAATTACAGTCTCTGCTATGTAAAAGCAAAGAGGTTGCTTTACATGCAAAACTCTCCCTAACACTTAGATCTGAATTATATTTCCTCTCTATGGCAGAAGTGATGAAGGTACTGTGCAATTTCCTCCATGAAACCCTTAAATCGGCCAATTGAATATTGTGTTATATATTACAATGCCCTTAAATAGATATTAATGGCATTCAAACATTCTATATGGTGTCAATGTATTGTAGGAAACCTATGAGGATACCACAGAACACACGCGATGGAGCCGGAATCACAAGGAGAAGAGCCTTTGACACTAACTGAGCAGCCCTGTGACTTTTCAGAAACAGAAGTAGCACAATGCTTCTCCATGGGAGCCCTCAAACCTGAGCTACAGTGACACAATCTGCATCATAGTGTCTTGACTCTGCCCCAGGCATTCAAATTTGGTAAATCTTAGGATAACCTGAGAATTTTCAGTTCTAGATGCTATTGCTATGGCCCCTGTCTTTCAATAGCTTCTTGTCTAGGTCATCTGCTAAGACCTCCAAATTTTACCAACCTGGGTTTAACATCCTCCTGAAGAAAAAGAGTTACTCAACAAAGACAGACAAGCAAAAATCCATACTGACATTCTGGATGATTATTGACTAAGATACTCTGTCTATAAAGATAAAGAAAGTGATAATGAATGGTTTTTAATGTTTAATTAAGAAAAATGCAGTGTATTTACCAAAAGATTTCTTTAGACATAAAAATAATTTTGCTAGTATTAAATAACTATTTCTCAAGATCAGTTCTCATGCAGAAGGTGGGAGAAGATAAGAAAGGAAGTTAGGACCGTGAGGGGCTGGTCCACCTACTGAGAAAGTGTGCCTGAACTAATGGGAGCGCACCAATCCAGCTGGACTGGGACTGAATGAGCATATGATCAAACCAGACTCTCTGAATGTGGCAGCGAAAGTTGGCGGATGGAGAACCCAACAACAATGACACCAGGATCTATGCATGTATTATCGTTTTGGGAACCGAGTCTTTTTGACTTCCAAGGCCGGGAGGGAGGGGGGTGGGCCTTGGACTTCCAACAGGGCAGGGCACCATGCCCTCTTTCAAGGAAGAAGGGAGAGGGAGGAGGGGTGGGGGGGTAGCGGGAGGGGACCGGGAGAAGGGGAAGAAAGGAAAAAATGTTATTTCTTTAATTATGTCTTTGAATGGAAAAAAATAAAACAATGTATAAAAAAAAGATCAGTTCTCATTCATTTATAACAATTAAAGCCATGTGATCATCATGTAAACAGATTGTAAATATTTTATAGCTTTCATTAAAGAACTTCCAGCAATGTATCTGAATCTATTTTTTGTAGTGTCATAGAGTTAATAATTTCCTGCTCAAGCACTCCTTCCACTTCCCCTTTTCCCCTCCTCTTCCCCTATGCTCTCACTTCTTCCCCCCACCCCATGCTCCCATTTTTTCACGGGATCTTGTCTATTTCCCCTTTCCAGGTGGATCTATATATGTTTTTCTTAGGGTTCACCTTGTCACTTGGCTCCTCTAGGATCATGAACTCTAGGCTCAATATCCTTTTGCTTTAAAGATAGTATCCACTTATGAGTGAGTAAATACCATATTCATCTTCCTGGGTCTGGGTTACCTCACTCAGGATTTTTTTTTCTAGTTCCATTCATTTGCATACAAATTTCAAGATGTCATTGTTTTTGCCGCTGAGAAGTACACTAATGTGTTAATGTACCACATTTTCTTTATCCAATTTTTAGTTGAGAGGCATCTAGGTTGTTGCTAGGTCTGGATATTACAAATAATGTTGCTATGAACACAGTTGAATACAAGTCCTTGTAGTATGATTTAGCATCTATTGGGTATATGTTCAAGAGTAGAATTGCTGGATCCTCAGGTAGGTTGATCCCCAATTTTCTGAGAAACCTCCATATTGATTTCCAGAGTGGTTGTATAAGTTTGCATTCTCACCAGCAATGGAGGAGTGTTCCCCTTATCTCACATCCTCTCTAGCATAAGCTGTCTTTTGTGGTTTTGATCTTAGCCATTCTGACAGGTGTAAGATGGAATCTCAGAGTCATTTTGATTTGCATTTCCCTGATGGCTAAGGATGATGAACATTGCCTTAAGTGTCTCTCAGCCATTTGAGATTCTTTTGCTGAGAATTATGTTTAGGTCTGCACCCAGGTTTTAACTGGGCTGTTTGTGAGAAACAAGTGTTTTTAAGTCGATTAAGTCCAAGTCACTGTAAAGTTCATCATAGGAGAAAACCAATCAATCAAACAAGGAAACAAAAATAATGCATACTTTTGGGGGGATGAATTTTTAAAATTTCTTTTATTTTTGAGATGACAGTATAATTACACCATTCCCCCTCCTACTTTCTCCCTTCAATTCCTTTATTTCAAATTCATGGTCTCTATATTTATTATTTGTTGCTACATGAATATAAATACATATATAGTCCTAAATACATAAATACAACCTGCTCAGTGTGTACAATGTGACTCATCTGTATTTTTTCAGGTAAGTCCCTTGGTATTAGATAGCCAGATGGTGTGCTCTTCCTTGAGGAAGGCTATTTCTTCCACTCTCAGCATTCCTTGGTGGCCTGTAATTGTTTGTATAAGGTTGAGAACACATAGTATTTCACTTGTCCACTGTCTCATATCCCACTGTTATCCTTCAGTTCATGATTAGGTATTCACGTTGGTGAGATTTTATGGGTACAGCATCTGACGTCACTAGGGGACACATCTTAAAATTCGCAAGCATAGGTTCCATTTTCATCCATTTTCCCTTAATTAAAGCAAAGGTAGGTGATGCTGAATTCAATACAGCTTATATTAAAACTAAAAATGGATTCTATAAGATGGTAATTTTGATTTATAGTAGAACTGGTGATATAGCTCAGTGGTAGGGACTTTTCTAGCACAGAGAGAGAGAGAGAGAGAGAGAGAGAGAGAGAGAGAGAGAGAGAGAGGAGAAAGAGAGAGAGAGAGAATAGTGAGGTAGCATTTAGTCTGTGGGACGAGGATCACAAATGAGAGAAAATCCTGGCATACCTACTGAAAGCTTGCCTCAATAACTTTATATATCAATTAATCTATGACTGGAGGAAAATATCTGTATTTTACTAAAAATATAAGTTGGAGGACAATATGAGATGATAGATATTAATATATTTGAACACTATATAGTAATCACATTAATTTTAGGAGAAATAAATAAAAAATAAAATAATAAGATCTCAATTTAAAATATGTGGCCTTCTATAAACTATGTTAACATAGTTTTGCTATTAGTGACTCTTCATCAAACTTAAACTTTGGATTTCTTCTTAAAACTAAGCATCCAACCTTAATAACTGTTTGAAGATCTTCTTCCTGTCTTAGAATACAAACCTACCTGGGAAACTATGAACTGCTTTGGAAAATTAATTGCAGAAATAAAAATCTACTACTGATTAGGGGCAACATTTTTATTTCTTTGGCTGGTGCTGTGGATCAAACATCACTTTTTGCATATTAAGTTGGCAATCCAAAACTAAAGTACACTACCAATCATGACTTACTATTTATTATGTTCAGATTAAGGCACTAACAATGAAAAGGTATTTTAAACATTTGAAAATCTGCCCACCAACTTTGAATGCAGAGCCCAGGTGTCTATACCATTCCACTTACCCTTATTAGACATTACGAATGCTGAAGAAATTTAAATTTCACAGGGGATTTATGTTACAATTTTATTAACTATACACCTTCTTCTTAACACTTTATTGAATAAATAAATGTTTGACAAGGAAGAAGATTGATATACACCATTAAATACCATTAATTTTGTCTTCAGTAATTTTGTGTTTTCCTTTTATGCATTTGCAGTTGTTATACATAGAAGCTAGCTCAGCCTGAACTCAATGCCATACTTTCTTATATCATAAACTCAAATTCAACTCCACTTTTAAACCAACTAGCAATTTATTGGTAGATCTCTCTCTCTCTCTCTCTCTCTCTCTCTCTCTCTCTCTCTCTCTCTCTCCCTCCTTTCTTCTCTTCCTTCTCCCCCCTCTCTCTCATAAAGGGCTCAAATAGTAGCCTAGGCTGACTCTGTGGCATAATCTGACCTTACTCTCATGGCAAGCCTCCTGCCTCAGCCTCCCCAGCCTCCCTTTGCCATAATTTTCTAAAAGTAAATTATTTTTCTCTCCTCTTGTGTTCTACTCTTACCTAAGTGCACTACATTCTATATATGAGATGGAAATAATAATGCATTATATTAATGTATTTTTAGTTTGGGTGTTTCATCCTTGTAATCCTAGCTTAATTAGTCTTACTTAGAATATATAGTACATATAGAATATATTAGCAGTAAATAGTGTTGCATTTGAGGATTTTATGGAAAACAAAGATTAATCGTTTTCGTTTTAAGATAAGATCAGCATAATATATTCTATTTTTTGAAATGGTATAAATAATTAAATGAACAGTCATGTAATGTAAGAATTAATATAAGTCAAACTTTTAAAAAGCAAATTAATATAAGTTTTTGTATTTTCCAAAACTTTAACATTTTTTCAAGGTAAAGAAAATATGCAATTGAAGTAGCATAGAAGGTATCATCTATACATAATCTGTAAACTATATTGTGGTATTTCCCTGGCTGAAAATAGATCTGGGATAAATTCTACTTAGATTTATCTAAAAATATAAAATATTTGCTATGAACTTTATAATAGAACCTTTTTTCCAAGTCTTCAGCAACAGATTGTTCAGAAAATAGAGACAATCCTTGTATGGGAAATAAGGCAGAACAAAGTTGCCTGAAGTCTGTGTTAATAAATATAATTTTAGATGAGGAAGAAGTCAATGGAGCAGTTACAATGATGCTCAGATTTCTATTACAAAGATTAGTAAGATTTTCATGAGACTCTTGTATTGTCTGCAGGACACTGTAGTGAGGCAAAGTGCACTCTGGAACAGTCTGGGGCTTGAAGCTGCAGGAGATGCAGCTGCCTCTGGACCATCACACTGATTTGCACACAACCAAGTCATTCTGGGGCCCCTCAAGTTGTGACTTTGATCAAGTATTCATAAAACCTCCAGGCTTGTTAGAGTTTTCAGTTTGTGTATGTTGGAAAGGATGAAGTAGGGAAGGAAAACCTTTATCCCCTCTCTGTGGCAAAAATTATGGGATCCTTAGGGCTGTTGTCAAGGTCCTTCTCATAAGGACCTCCAGGGATGACACGGGGAACATTAAGTGTTGCACTTGGTATTTTAAGAGTGAGAGAGCAGTTGCTCAGCAAATGTAAGTACTGAAAACTAAGGAAAATCAGAATTGACACAGCTTTTTAAATAGCAGAAATGAAAGGTAAACTGAGCAAAATTCCAATTAGATTGTTTTTAAAGACTCAAGGGTATATACTGTAAAATTTGTATCACCTAGTTCCTTCACATAAATTCAGAGATGTAAATGTTATATATGAGCTTAGATCAATTTCAGTCTTTAAGCTGATCCCAAATTTTACAAATATATAATAGCATTATATTAATTCTGTGTGAGGGGTTAAGATACATCCCATAACATTTGAAAACTTCTGACAGTTTATAAAATATGGACTTTTATTATCATTATCCTTTCAGTAATTGCTACAGTTTCTAGAAAACCAATCAAAATGCTTTCATTTTCAATGGGCATTTTGTAGTTTTCTTGGATATCGGCAAAGGCTAAAAAAAGAAATACCGCTTCTCTAGCGTTGCAATCTGAACTCACGACAAAGACTGTGGCAGGACCGAATTGCAACTTAGGGGCAATTTAAGACAATTTCATTCCAAATGATGCATGAACATTCTAGTACACAGCTCTTTCTTTTTTTTTTGTGGGGGGGCTTTGCTTTGCATTAGTTTTGGGAAAATTTCTCCTGCTTGGCTTAGATATTGCAAACGTAAAGTTGTAACAAAACAAAATAAAAAAGAGGTATCTGTATGTATTAAAATAGTTACTCTACAAATATGCTTCAATTCTAAAAAAGCAATTATTTTCATTTAGAAGCACAGGAATCTAAAAATTCCAATTCTCTCACATGGATAAATACTGGACTTGTTTCTGTGAGTTAAAGACAAATGATAATTTTGATTTCATTACTCCTCTCTTGGTAACAGTGTGTCAAAGAGCAGTCCAAACTGTCCTGTCTCTCACAGTGAGGAAAGCATCCATTGGGTGGGGAACCACATATCTCTTTTTAAAGATCATATAATTTCTTGGTTTCCTTGAATAAATTTCAAGGAATTTCAATAAATTTTCAATAAATGAATTTCAATAAAATTCACGTATGCTATATATATATTTGTATTCATTTTGTCCCAGATGAATAAATACACTTATTATGCTGTGTATAAATTATGTTAATAAATACACAGTCTTTTGGCATGTCTGTGCTTACAAGTGTGTGTATGAGTGTATGTATGTATGTATGTGTGTGTGTGTAAATGTGTGTTTAAGTGTGTGAGTGTGTAAATGTATGAGTTTATGAGAGTTTGTGTGTGTGTGTGTGTATTTAAAGATTTCTTTTTAAAAATTACAGCTTTAGATTTACAGAGCTGTTTTTCCTTTTGGGAAACCTAGGGACACACACACGCTAGGCATGCCCCCCAGATTGCTCCTTATATTTTATTTTAAGAGACTGTCTTACTAAGATGTTGGGCTAGCATTGACTCCCTGTATCCCATGGAGACCTTGACCTCACTGTACTAATCCTTCAATCTCCTAGGTTGTTCCAAAACTGGGATTGCAATCCTGTACCACTATTTTGGCTTCACACTGAATGAAACAGAAGGCAGAGAGTTTCTTATACGTCCTATATTCACACACGTAGTTTGCAGCACTTCCCACCCATTCATCCCAGAGTGGTAGTATTAGTGCAATTGTTGAACCCACTTTTACACACCATTGCCATACATATTTTTAGGATTCATTCCTGGTGATGTACGGTTAGGATTCTCATTTACAAATTCAGATCTATACCTGTCTGTTCTGGGCTTCAGACAAAAGAATCAAGCAAGAAAATTTATGTGCATGTTTGCTTCCTGTTGCAATCCTTGGTCCAATCGTCTAACTTAGGGCTCTTAGATGGGAAGAATAAAAACTCACTCAAATAGAGTATGGCAAAAAAAAAAACCTCAAAAAAGGAAAAGAAAAGAGGAGGAGGAACAAGCTGTATATTTAAACAGGACCAAGGTCATATAGTAAACAGGACCAAGGCTCACAGATCTAGATAAATAGGACCAATGTGCAATCAAGGTGTTATTGTTTTTTTCAAGATGATTTGAAATGAATACTCAGAAGCCTGAATATTTATATCCTATTTAGGATGATATAGAGTCATTCCCATAAATTGATGTAAATGCCATCTCCTTTTAGTTACTATACACATACTAAATAAAAAAGAAGACAGCCTGTGGTATTTTGTATCATAGAATGTGAAAAAAGAAGGTATGTATTGAAAAAGTGTGTTATTGCCATAACTGAGTAGTAGAATAGCAATTTTTTAAAAAATTAAGAGATTTCAACATTTAAAATCAAAATGATTATGATTTGTAAGAGAAACAGATTGCCCATTGATAAAAAAAAAATTGTGAAGCTTATATAGGACCTGTGTTTTAAGGTAGAGTTAGCTAAACTATCTAATGAAGCATGATTAATAAAAACACTGGATTAGAAATTGGGGTTCAATCTGAGGATCCAAAAAGCAAAACAGCCAGCCACTGGCTCTTACCTCGAACTCAGTCTGAAGTGGTGACCAAGTCCAGGAACCTCAGAATGAGATTGTATCTGAGAGTTGTCTTCCCCTGCTTTATATTCCTCTCTAGGACTGGGATTAAAGACATGTACCACCTGATTTCTGTAGCAACTAGTGTGGCTACTGGGATTAAAGGTGCGTGTCATTATGGCTGCTGAGATTAAAGGTGTGTATTACCATAATCTGGTCTGTAAGGCTGAGCAGTGGGACTGTTTTACTCTCAGATCTTCAGGCAGTCTTTATTTATTAAAATACAATTGAAATGCCACTCCAATCTCGGAGCCCAGACAGGCTTTACTCTTTATTTTTTCTAACAATTCTTCAGAAGTATTCTCATTTGCAAGAACTGTGTTTTAAATATCCAGACCGCTAGCACACAAACATAAAACGCACGGAGGCCTATGCTGGTGAGTGACAGGGATAGAAGTTGGAAACGTGAAAGAGTTTCAGAGTACACTCAGACTGCTCACACAGGTACTTTACAGAATCTTTTCACTTTGAAATGTGTCTCCTTAAAGTGCATAAAAATGTAGAACAGGAGTTAGAATCAAATCCGAAGATTCAGATTCATCACTGAACGGAAGTGGAGATGGAGGTATTGTAAACAATAGTAGGATTGCGGTGATATCCTTATTGTCAGGACAGAACTCAGAAGCCTGAACACTGTTGAGGAAACTTGAAGCTCCAATCCTGTCATCAATACAAAGAATGAAAATCTCCCAGGCCTCAAGCATTAAATATGTAATGGCGTACACAGTAGGAATGCTATCCTACTGGGTTTATTTTATCCCTGATTGTATAGTAGACAACGAAAAGTATATGGATCCTGTCTCCACAAGTGTTGACTGGTCATTAATGGGATATTTATACTTTTGTTAATATCCCAAAGCCGGAAAAATAGTGTCTAGGATTTGAGAACCATTGGGAATGTAAAATTGCATTAGTAATATTGTCCTAAACAACACTGGCATAGAAATGTCCAAACGTTTTTGTCCAAAAAATTCCAAAATGAGTTTATGTGTCAAATCATGGATTTTGTCAGAGTCTCTGAAATGTCCTTTAATAAGATCAGCGCTTTTAGCTGTGGCACTCATCTTTAATCCCAGCTCTCAGGAGAGAAAAGCCTCTGAGTTCAAGGCCAGCTGGTCTACAGAGTGAGTTCCAGGACAGCCAGGCTTATACAGAGAAACCCTGACTTGAAAAAAACCATTAAAAATGTGTATTTATCTTAATAAATGTTTAAGAACCCTAACAGTAAACAATTAGGGCATTTCTATAGAAGCATATAATATAATAATTTTTAAATTTTTGTTTGCAATTATATTGATCCAGAGAGATTGATACTGTTATTTTGACACTTTTTTCCCCAGCTCTGTAGACTTAATAGGGCTTCAGCTGTGAGACATTAGCACCAGACCAATGTAAGTTATTTTACATTGCATGTCATCAGTGTATTTCATTTATTTTTCTAAATATAGTTTTAGAAAAATCTTAGAGTGATCTTTTGAGGTATTCATTGATTTTGACTAGCAGAGTATTTTCAAGGTCAATGATTATTTTTCAAAGTACTAATTTCACTTCAGAATTTGGAATAAAACAAATTGTTTCATAACAATAAAAATGAATTATCACCTTTAATACTATACATTGCTCAGTTACACATAAACTCATGCTAGTTGGATTTTTCTTTATATAAAATAACCCTTTTTAAAAAACTAATTATTTATTTAAATTCAAGAAGAATGGGGCTGATTAGATATAGGAGCGGGCACGAGAGGGGGGAATGAGGTGAATATGCTCAAAGTCCATTATATACAATTATGAACAGATCATAAGGTAAACTTTTTTGACAATTACTGTGTTAATAAATCAAAGGAATAAAGAACTTCTACTATAATAACTATTAAAGAACAGAGAATTTGTTAATTTTTTAGCTAATATTCATTATAAAGCAAGTGCAATATTTTATTTCATGAGCAAATACCACAATTATATTCTTTATAACTAGTTTCCCTCTGAGATAGAATATGATATATTACCTTTATTGCTGTATTAATGTGATCTACCATATCTATAGAATACTCTCCTGAGAACAAACATTACTACTCTTGATGCCAATTGGTGAATAATGATTGATTAAGGGTTGTTTGTATGCAATCTACAGTATAACTTCTTAAGCCATAAAAGATAACAACATATTTTTGAGATTAAACTACTACTTCGCTTCCAAATTACAAATACTTGATATTACTACTATTTTTCTATCAACTTAAACGTGTAGTGCTAGAAACTGAAAAAGGCCTTGCATATGCTAGGCAAATTCACATCTTCGGAGATAGTATAGTCCCTCAGAAAAACTATGAAATTAATTTTATTATCATAGTAATTAAAGTGCTGCAATGTAAAGATATCAGAAATATTTTTATTCTTTAATGGGAAACCCTATTATTGAAGGCATATTCAGAGGACATATTGGCTAACTGCCCAAAAATATTTTAAAATAGCAATAGCACTGTAACAAGTGCATTAAAGTCTAAAATAAACATATCTCAGTTCACTGTCATTGAAAGTGGCCTTGGAAGATATATTCAACATTTCCAAAAGTCCAAATACCCACACTACTATAGATTTTCTTGATTGGTATTACTGCAGGAAAGCATGGCAGGATTAGCAGAGGGTTCTAATGGGCTCTTAAAAGATGTCACTGTAATCTAAGAGACAAATCAGGTACTTGGTATGCCTTACAAAAATTACTTAATAGTGCTTTTAAAAATGGGGCATTCTGTTCTGGAAGAAAAATTGTGGTCCAGTAGTCATGGACTATTGTAAGCGACACGGAATCCATAAACGACTAGGAAAGATAAGAATGCTATTCAAGTGCAAGTTAGACCCATAAATTGTAAAGCACATTTAAAAATTAATTGACTAGGAACTTAAAATTTTCTAATGTCTTAGATATAGTGCTAGAAGAAGTAGACCAGTAAATTTAACTTTAATTATAATGAAGGGAGGATGTGCTCAGATATTTTACTGTTTTGTAAAAATGCATGTGCAATTTAATTATCTTAAACAATCCATTTATTATAATCCTAATTACACACTGGTCTCATCTTTTAAAATTAGTTAGTGACTTACTACTATATGTCCAGTACATGCTAAAACACCCTTTAAACATGGTATTTGATGCTAGATATCATAAATTTTGTTAAGGGACAAATTACATTGGTGAAGACTTTTTTGGTGTTTTTATTGAAATTGCTAATTTTAAGGACTAGACAAGTAGAAACAACATTATATACCATGTATTCTATTTTAAGTGTTTTGATTTTGCTGCAATTTTCAATGCTTTTTTTTAGAATATTTACTGTAACTTATTGAATAATGCCCCAAAATGAAACACAAAATGCACTGTCAAAATTGTCAGTCAGACTTGCTTAAATGAAGAGAATCTATAATGATTATCAAAGTTATTGTTTTTATTATTACATTAAATACTGGGGTGCAGCAGAACATTTTCATGCATATATACCACTGAACCTTTGTCGTATATTCTGGGAGTCTTGAGAAGGAAAGGAGAGGAGCAAATGGCTATGGTCAAGATTCATGATTATCTAAAGTCCAGATAATAAGTAGGTAAGAATGTGAATGCACAAAGAGACTATTTAATATGAGTGATTAGATTCATCACAGTTCTTTGAGCAAATTAATATAGAGAAGCTAACTAGAGAAACACTGGAGACTGTGTACTGTGAGGTTGGTTTTGAGGTTTGTAAACAAGGTATTTAATATTGAAATAGAACTAGGAGAACAGCAGGGAGTGTACAAGACCAGAGAGGAGAAAGAAATTAACATGGGATATAAGAGTGAAATCACTGCAGTAATTAAAATATAAGGAAGTGAAGAAAAATGAGAAAGAAATAAGAACTGAAATAGATAATGTGACATAAGTTTAGCCTGGGCTATTTCTACAGGTGTAAGAGTGAAATACAGAATGATTTCATACAAATGTGACGGATTCCAAAAGGGATGAGGGGAAGAAGACAAGTTAATAGGAAACTCACTGGGGAAGGAAAAAAGTATATGAAGAAGTCCGTGATCTTGGGAGTTTCTTATTCAACCTTATACAGCAACACATTTACCAAATCATGGAGTCTGAGGAAGGCATAGGAGAAAGCTCTTGATTTCCAGTGTTGATGTAGAAGGTTTGGTGTTCTTTTCCATCCTAAACGTGACAGATACCATGCACTGCAGCAACATTAAAACCCTGTGCAGTTGGTTTGCCTTTCAAGTGCTCCCAGTTTAACCAACAATCAATGTGGTTGGTTTACTCTGGCTGTGTTTCTGTTTATATGTCATTTTCATATGTTCATATTTGACTTAATACTGCTATTTGAGCATGTGTGCAGACCATGTGAACCAATAAGAAAATGTTTATGTCTATAAGTTCATGCCATCTAGCAAGGCAAGGGTGGGAGAGTCAAAAAAGAGAAAGATTCCCAAAGGTGGAAAAAAGTTTCAAAGACACAGATGTACCACTGAGGGGTGCACGATGATCAAAATGCACTTTTTACTTAGTGTTGCTTTTGTATGTCCCCAAACATACCAAGAAGAAAAGTTAAATCACATTCAAATGAAAAACCAAATTTGGCATAACAATTGAGCAAAGTGCTACTTTAAATTTTTCCAAGTCAACAAAGAAATAAATCTGAATGTTAATCCTCACAAGCTTTCATAATGCAGAGATGATTCCACACGTGCACATTGTTCAGAGCATGGAGAAGGACTTCTGGGCTAAGTGCCAACTGCTATTAAAACGATTTTCTCCTCAATCACTAGTTCAGGCACGCATGGTATCACAATGCATAAATAGTAGCACAAGCAGGAAACGTGAGACAATCCCTCTCTGTCCACATCATCCTGTTGTAATAAGTACTAATAGGAATTAATTTCTGGAGTCTTGCTTGGCATTTAGTGACCCAGTTAACTCGGAAGAGTTCATAAGAAAGGTTGATCAATAGTGATTAAGTTAAAGTTGTACCTTTAAGCCACATGACCCCTCTCTAAAGAGTGTCAGAAGATGTCCATGATTACCTGCAGAAGGCCAGTCAGAGAAGATACCAGACCTTACTACTTAACGGGTTACACAGCACATATTGTTCTATCTACTTTTTATCTGACTTAACTGGAAAGATCCATCCCAGTGTGAGTTCACAAGAACAGAAAATGAGGGACTCTGGGGAGTTCCCTGGAGAGGGCTGGCACTTGATTTTAACCAGTGTGAGTTAACCAGAACAGAGAATGAGGGACTCCGGGGAGTTCCCTAGAGAGGGCTAGCACTTGAATTTGATAAAGGGCAAGAGCAGGCCTCCAGTTGTTGGGAGTCAGTGGGAACGGTGGTCAAGTCCACATGAAATTCACTTTCCTTCTCAATTCTAAATCTTTAGGAAGACACCGTCTGTTCTCCTAAGGGGAGAGTTTGTTCCCTGAATACTTCTGACAGAGGCTATTCTAATCCAACACACGTTGGAGCACACTTTTGAGCCTGTTGCGAAAATTCCAAATTGATCTTTCTATTTCTTAAACTCTAATTGTTTATTGGGAGGCAAATGTTCTGCAAATAAGTAGAATTAGCTGCTATCAACATTTTCTCAGGAGTGGATAGATGACAAAGACTTAGGTTTTCTTTGCATGTATACAAAATTATATCCAAAATAGCCAAGTTATTCATTATAATTGTTTCCTATTTTCTTTTTTATTGTTTTTATTGCATGATGCATTTTTCTCTGCTCCCCTCTTTTCCTTCCCTCTCACTTTCTACCCTCTCCTGTGACCCGCATGCTCCCAATTTACTCAGGAAACTAATTAAAGTGTATATGGTAGAAAAGAAAGCCAGATGAAAAATTTATCTATAAAATTCCAAAACCAAGATTTTGATAATTGTTTTTTTCTTCTGCACAGGGACTTTTAGGTTACAGGCATACTTTAGACTTGTTACTGAATAAAAATGACCTGTAGCAAGACAACGGGATGGGTTCACTGGTGAAAGCGTTTGCCATACAAGACAGGTGACCTGAAATTAAGTTCCAACTGGAGCCCACATAAAGATGGGAGGTGAGAATCAACTCCTATTGTCATCAGATCTTCGCCTGTGTCTTGTACCACTCGGGCATCTATGATCACATGAACTCATCACATAAAAGACATGCAATAATGATAACTATATAAATTTAAAGTGATTTTCAGGACTATAAGTTCAGAATTGGCAGTAAAGCTGAACTAAGAATGAAAGATTGTTTCTCTAAGCTATATAAACTCATCCACGTGACATGAAGATCCTCTGTGTGCTTTGGTTTTCATTATTCTAGCAGCTTAAATTAACCTTCAATCACATACAACATCAAGAGTTAGGTGTTTCATCTGTATCTTAGTTTTTATTTAAAATCCATGTCTATAATTACTTTTATAAGCTTCTTATTTTGGGAGGAATTTTATACGTGAGTATACTTTATTTTATCATTTTTAAAAAATTATTATTTTTATTGAGCTCTACATTTTTCTCTGCTCCCTTTTCCTCTCTCCAAGTCCTCCTCATTCTCAGATTTAAGCTCTCTTTTTCAGTAGTTATACAGAAGCCTTCTACTGCTGCAAAACACAGTTTATTTGTTGAGTGTTGAAAGCTGTATTTATCTGTGGTCATAAGCATAAATGTTAGAATGCAATTAAAAATTGGATTCAAATCCATTCACTCCTGACCCTATGGACATGCGTTCAGCGATAAGCCGTTGTGACTGGATGACCTAGAGGGGCTTGTTCATGAAGAACGCCTGTTTCTCCCTCTCTCAGCAGGAGTTGATCACCTGTAGTTTTTCATGTAGAACTAGGAAATTGTGGAATTTCCCTGATCCACAGTGCCCGTTCCACTGGGGTGGTTATTATGCAAGCCTAGTTTAGACAACTAAAGTGTTGAGATTCGGTGGGCATCCTTGCCATGTCTAGAACACACTTTTACATCTTGCATCTGGGTCTATTAACTGTTAGGCTTCCTGCAACCTCTTCCGTTCTCTAAGACTTGAGTGTACTAGTTGTGTTATAGATATACTAATGGGCTCTGTGCACTCCATGGTCCCCTATTCTCTGCATTTTGACCAGTTGTAGATCTCTGTAGTATCCCTCTTCTGTCATAAAGAAGCTTTTTCAACGAGAGTTAAGGACTACATTTCTATGTGGGTGTAAGGATCAGAGTTTAGATATAGTTAGAAGATATACTGATTTAGAAAAATAATAGTAGCTGTAAGAGCTTCTTCTTTTGGTTTTTTATCACCTTTGTAGATATGGGCATTGGCTAGTGATCTTTCAAGCACACACATACACACACACACACACACACACACACACTTTCAAATATTTATTAGATTGATACTTTAATAGTGAACTCCTCTTATACATGTTGAAGTGATTCTCTTGATTTCAAAATTAACATTTAATTTTCAAACACCCAATTAAAAGAAAATACTGACCCTTTCTTACCTCTTCTTTTTATTCAGTTTAGCACTCTGCCAAACAGTATATTCTGAATGTTGTTTGGTCACCATTTGGTCACATGCCACATTGAGAATAAGTGGTCCAATGATCCCTTGGTCATGTGTCACATACAGTATTTTGTGAATGGATAACCATACTAATCCTAAACAAAATTCCTCTGTTATGTCCTAGAAACAAAGGGTAGACATTGCTACATCTCAAATCAGTACAATAAAAGAAAATAGACCAGTTTCTGTTTTCTTGAGTTACAAAGGTAGGCAATGCCAAACTATGTAATTTTAGTCCATAATAAAATGAGGCAAAACCAGTTTTTCTCCATAAAAAATTTATATTCTATCAAAGATTGGCAAGAATTTGGCTCAATTTAATCTTCTGATTAGCAACAAAATAAATTTAAAATATTTAATTTGTTGATGATAAATTTAATTTTTTGATATTTCTGCACAGATAGTGTGGTCAATATCTTTTCTGTAGTGATATTTCATTTGTAAGTTAATAACTGAAGCTTTCCTGAAGATCAGAGAGGAAAATCGCCATCCTGGTCAGCCTTACCGATCAGGCAGTGATGACACACACCTTTTATAACCAATAAAAACAACATATAGTCGAAAGGACCTCCTACAGCCACACTAGGTTGCCGTAGAAACCGGGCAGTAGTGGTGCACACCTTTAATCCCAGCACTAGAGAGGAATATAAAATGGGAGGATACAGTTCTCAGGCAGTTTCATTCTTTGGCTGTCCTGGAACTCACTCTGTAGACCTATGCCAGTGCATTCCAGCTTCTGGCCATACTAGCTTTTGGAGCTCAGTCTTAATGCATGACGTGACAAACAATGCTTACAAGTCATTCATGAGAGTGTGACATGTTGAATGTGGATCCTAGGTTTCCTAACATAGAACACAGATGACTTATCAGTACCTATTCCTGTCTAAGTGAAATATTTGTTTTAAATTCAATTACTGTATTGTGTTTAGCCACAATGTATCAAGCAAAATAGAAGAGCTGAAATTTGGAATAGACTCCTGAAAGAGATAGTATTTTGATTCAGCCTTAAAATGATGTGTAAGATTCTGTCTGCAGATACAAAAGCGAAAGAGGCCATGACTGAAAGAAGTGGGCATAAAGTTGAAAGTCATATACTAGCCAATTGTTACTAGTCATATACTAGCCAATTGTTACTAGTCATATACTAGCCAATTGTTACTAGTCATATACTAGCCAATTGTTACTAGTCATGTACTAGCCAATTGTTACATCACACAGTTTTCTTTTTTATTAGTAGATATTAATTTCACGAGACTATAAGCTTAGTTAAGGCATTTAAGTACAAGCATTCTATATTAGGCAAGAATAGTATTGGTTGCTAAGTAGATAAGCTTTAGATGTAAACTGTTAGGATAATTCTGCTTGGAAACAGTGGAGACTTGCAACATGGAATTCTTCTTTAGGAGCCATGTTCCAAATCCCACCTGCTGATTGTACCGGGGAATACAGTTTTACTGGAAGATAATTATGCAATTTTAAGAGATATTGTTCTCATTTTAATAAACAAAGCAATAAACAAAATGGCTTTAAAAGCTGCAATACATATAAACAAAAGATGTTTCATGATCTGTTTCACACACAAAAAATGGAGCCTTGTTGTTTAAGATACATTTTAAATTTATAGAAAACAGTAGACCCAATTCATGAGCACCTCATGACACTTGCTCATGTTTTGATTGATAACAGCAGTTATTTCCCCTACATTATAACAACTGCATACTTGGGAATCTTGGCTACTTACACTGTATTCCAAGATATTCTTTCATAAAATATATCTTAAATAAAGGAAGGATGTGGAAGACTTGGCCAAGCTATTTATATGTTACACTGAAGATGACGATGTTTGAGTTCAATTACAAAGAAAAGAGAGTAGAGAAAAATCAATGAAAAGAAGAACATCAACCAGGAAATGTCCACAGTTGTGCTATGGAATCACATGTATATTTTCTTTAGCTATCCCTGGTAGAACACTCTCCTAAGTGAGATCCCAATGCCTGGGAGAAGAACTGTGAGTTCAGAGCACACAGTCCAGGGTCCATGACGAACAAACGGGATCACTCAGGATCTGAATGTATAGCTCAGCTTTCATGAGAGGAGCTGAGAGACAGTGAGATGGTCCAGGTGTTAGAAAATGAAGCTGTTTTCTCTGGGGTCATATGTATTTGTTTGTAATTTTAAATATATATATATATATATATATATACACATATACATGTAAACATACTAATTAAAGAAGAGGTCATTGATATGAAAGGGAAGTGAAGGGATGCAGAAGGAAATGGAGGATTGGGAGGGAGTGGCAGGGTGATGCAGATGAGGTGCTTGTGTGTAAAGTTCTCAGAAAAAGTGTTTAATATAATACCTTGAACACACATGTAATCTGTACTATGATTCTGATATCTCCTAACTGCTTGGCTTACTAAACACATATCTTGGTTTATATTAACCCTAGAGAGGCCCAAGAACCCCACTGGGGTGATAGATTGGGAGTCTGGTGACATCCTTGCTCATCCCACTCACACGGTTCATTATAAGGGACTAAGGAAAGAAATCCTTGCACAGTTGCCTTTGGAAAATCTCTGCAACTTCATATAATATTGGCCATCATCCTTTGTTTTAAAAATTGTACCCATGTTCTGACATTCAAGTCTTATAAAGATGGCCTTGCCTTGGAGAGCTGAGAGGACTAATGAAAAATTCCCCACATTAAAAAAATGTATTGAGAATAAGAAATGATACGTTCCTAGAAATTCTTGGGTAAATGTTGAAAACCAAAGAGTAACTTCCTCCACTGTTGTGACAAATCTCATCACAAATACAATTCATTATGAAATTGTCAAGAAGTATTTTGATGTAATTGTTCTGTAAATATATTTTGCTATAATAAATATTGATATCTGCTTGAGCTATCTCTTTACATTTCTCTACGCCATAATTTTCTCATTTAAAAATTAATGACTTTTAATAAGAACCATGGCAATCTAGAAACTGTTTCTAACCTGAGCTTTCCAAGGGTGTTTAAAATCGATTTATCCCTGAAGTCAACTATCTTAAAGGTTTCTAAACATTAATAGCAGAGAAAGTTTATTACTCAAATAAAGTCATATTCCTCCAAAAGACTTTTAAATATTTTCCAAATTTCTTAATTTTAATATCACCAAACACTTCTTTCCTTAAGATTTCTAGGTATATGAAGAGACCATTATATCTGATTACTTTCATGGTCATATTAAGAGTTCCACCATGTGAAGATTAATTTTGCCCCGTGTTGGCTTTTAAGAGATTATAAAAGGGCAAGTAATCTTTTACAATGAAAATTAACCTAAACTTGCCTCCCTTAATCTTGACACTGTATAAGAAAAAAATTCAAGCAAAATTATTAGTAAACTGCAAATTGCATAATTTATGTTTATATATGAACAAGTTCTAGATTTCTGTTTGTGATATTAAAGTAATTTGTGCATTTTGGTAATTGGACAATGTCACTTTAAATTGAATTCCATGTGTAGATCAGTTCCATGGCTTTATGAGTGAATATGTGATGTGTCGTTTCTACCTTGAATAGAGATTTATGGTGCTATATGATCATTTCACAAATGTGCAAGTGAATGAATACAGATGATCATGTGATTTGTTTTGGTTGTAAGTAATAGTGACTGTTTGATACATCTAGAGATGTGATACCTTCCATGCTTTTGAGGTTTAAGCAGCACCAAGTACGATCAGTCCCTAGTTCTATGGCTTTGTATTTGTTATAATTATTTATTGAATAAGAACCCAATTATTTAACCCATGTCCTGTCTATCTGCATAAGACAATTCAAAATAATAGTGTGGAACATGAGGATTTCAGAAAGTCAATAGATTCCTGCTTGAACATATTTCACATAATGTGAGATTCTTGAAAAAGGGAACTCAAACCACGACACTGTGTGAAAACAGAAATACTTAGCATTGAGGTGTTGATTTTGAGTAACTGCATGCATTGGAAAATTATCTGAAAGTTTATTTGTAGGGTATGTCAGCACACAGATTTATAAAAATCCGTAGCAATTCCTTGGGTAAAATTTCCCTAAACAACTACCACTAGATCTTATACATTGGTGCTGTTCACCTACTCTACTCCCAGATTTCCAATTGTGTTAAAAGTGTAGGTTTTAGTATACTTAAAAGTCAATAAAAATAAATCAGAGTCTTTATTCAGTGAAAAGAATAACTATAAGAATGAGATATTTGTCATTGGCACACACAGAGAATCTCAGCACATCCATTAAGTCAGAAAAATGTTTTCTGTCTTTGATTCATCCTGTTGCTTTGGATAGCCTTTCACTGAGCATTTCTCTTAGCCACAAATGCTAAAGTATTAGTTGATGTAAGACATTATTTATCAGAAAATGAAAGCTGAATATTTTAAAGCAAAGTGGAGAAGCGATCTGTCTTACATTTTCTGTGTTTGAATTGATTTAATAATGACATCATGTTTTTTCTGCTCTTGTGTCCTAATACTATGGAACTCAACATACACATAGAACACAGATTATCTTGATTTATGAAGATGTTGTACACTAAACCTCTACAAAGATTAATCTCTCACCTACTAACATTGTAAATACCTGAATGAAGGTAAAAGCTTAAAAGAGTGTGTCTAAAATGCTGCAGATCCATGTCCTCAATCAAACACCTGCAGGTCATGCCTTATCTACATGCAAACCTAGGGAGTTTTTATAGCTTCAAGAAAATTCAAATAGATGAAAACAGTGCCTAGTGTTTTGGAAAGAACTACTAGGTACATTTAATCCTGCATCATTACACAGACAGACTTAAAAAAGATGGCTCATCCTGGGCAAGATTTTTTTTTCCCATAGATATACAGCACTGGCCTAGACAGGGTAAGAACTGTGAGGACAGAGTCTGGAAAGCCTGTGTCACATTAACCCCAGATGCTACTGCAGTGTAGATGATTGTGGTTTGGCATCATTTCAATGTATGCAGGGAGAGAACTCCCTTCTTGGCAAATGATTTGAAGTGGGAGGGAAAAAAATCTGCATTGCTTCTAGAGCAGACAAGAGGTAACTTTTCTACATGAGACTTGCTACATTTGGAAGATTGTTTCCTACAACAGAGACTCCTAAATTTTTACTTGTGACCTCCTTTTCATCGGAATCTTTTTTTTATTTGACTCTTTTAATTTATGTATACAAAACAATATACAAACCAAATAGTTACTGATAGCATATCACGAAGAAATTTCTTTTAAGACATTTGTTGTACTATATGGAATTTTACCGTTTACTAAAGACAAAATCAAATGTGCTTTTTCATATGCACATATGTTTAATTATTCTCATAAAGAACTAAAACTTGCATGATTATTTTACATTGGTGGAAATTTCAAAGTTCAAAAATAAACCCCTAAGTAGGGTAGTGACACCATATCAAACTCCCAATATACAAAGTTTGTAAAAACTGTACGGGTACAAAATTTTCATAAAATGTGCTTGCATTAAGTCCTTCACAGAGTCCTATTTACTATCATATGGTAGTAACGTTATCTATCTTAACTCTCCATACAAATAGCATAGAGAAACTATTGATCTACTTTACAGTCTTTGCAAAGAGCACAAATAAGCCAACTCCAACCATTCATCAAGAAAAACTATTAGTCAGCTTGGGAGCAGAAGTAACAGGCAAACTAGAATCCATTGCATCTTAAGAAGAATAAGGTCTCTTAAAGAATTGTAAATAGAATGGTGACAAATTATACTGAGAAATGGAAAAAGAATTGGAAAATTTTTCATAAGGAAGATAAGGTTAACAAGGATTGTGAACTATTTATGAGTGGGAATACTGACACACAGAAAAACACAAAGTAAGAAAGTATGTGGGACAGAGAGAGGTCTAGGCAGTTAAGACTGTGTACAACCCTTGTAGAGGACCCAAGTTTGTTTTTAGCTACCCACATAAGGCTGATATCAGTTACCTCTATCTCCAGATCTAGGAAGATCTGAGGCTTGACCTCCAAGTTCACCTACAATCATGCTCTTATGCCACAGCACAGACAAACGCAAGAACTAAAAATGTAAAAGATCATTAGAAAGTGTGTGTTTAAGAAATGAACCAACCGAGACAGCAATGATATGGTGTATCTATGGGATCACAACAATGAAACAAGACCCCACAGATACAAAGCCATGTCTCTATTTTACTAACTGATGAAGGGTGTGAAGGAGTAATGGGAAATGGGACTTAGAAGGTAATCTGTAGACAGATCACTCAGGTACTAGTTGAATAGTCAGATATAGCTATTTCCTAAATACAGCTTTTCTTATCACCTAAGGGCAGTCGATCACTAAGGTCTATGTTATAAAAAGAAACTGGGCAATTCTTTATTAATTTTACTGGCTAAAATACTAAACTAAATACTATAGTTGAAATTTTGTTGTTTTGGGAAACATCATTTCTGACCTTAATATGCTTTGAATATACTGGGAAATACAAAAGGCAGGCAGCAAGTGCCATGACAAGTACAGACATGAAAACAAAAAGTAAATTTTTGGTATGGTCTGGGTCAACAGTGAGACCATGGAGAACTTCAAGGAACATATACTTATGCTTAACCCTGCAAAAAGAGCAAAACTTTGATAATTCCAAAAAAACCATCAAACGATGTCTCAGGGTGACAAGGGGATCTTCACATAGTGCAGGAAAGCAAAGTGCAAGTGAAGCTAACAAAAAACAAAGCAGAGCATAGGTGGAAGTGTGCTCCCTCCTGCCGCCAGGGTTGGACAAAAAGGGAAAGGAGAGTGAGCGCAGAGAGCATGGATTGAAAGTATTATGACATTCTCTATTGGAGAAAGATTATAAGTAGCATTATGAATCAAGGAAGAAAGTACTACACCCAATACACAAAATCTCAGAAAGGAAACGGAGAAGTGTCGTTCTTGGGTTGTTCTATCAACAAGAGAGCTTACTTTTGTTGTGGGTAGCACTGTGAAGCACACTTGTTTGCTTATCTAAGCACAAACTCAATCAGCCATTCATGCATTCAATAAACAGAGATCTGCAATCTACCATATGCCACCAACTGGGCCAGATTCAAATAAAAAGAACAACTCAAATAATGAGAAATTACAGGCTACCGAAAACAGGTGCTAAGACAGCAATGAACAATGTGCCATAAGAAACTGTGATAACTTTCCTGAAAGGTCTGGATAATAGGACTTCATTTGTTTTAAGTTTTAAGGCAAGTTCCATAAAGAAAAGGATGTTTTAGTTAAGATATAATAGACAGAAAGAGTCTATCTGTGTCTGTATCTCAAGCAGAAGGAAGATCCTGAAGAAAAAGCGTAGAGGAGAGCCATGGCTGAGAGTCAGGGGCAGGGCTTTATGAATGTCCAGGAGTTAGAGGAGCACAAGGGTCTAGAGAGATCCAGCTTTATTGGCTGTTATTAGAGTTTTTAATGTTTATAATCACTGAAAATTATTGCATCTGAACAACTGTGTGTGATCCAGCTTCTATAATCCACACTTTATAGGAATTCTGCTTTAGTTTGTTCCTGGAAGTTAAGGGTTGTCCACAGTAAAGACACATTTCCAAATAAGGAACAATAGTTATAAGAAGTGTGATAAGAACATTGGACTTCAAGGTGGCAGTTTCTAAAGCAGAAACTTCAGTCCCTTCAGACTTTTGGCAATGAGAAGAAGGAAACATAACTTTTCATTTCACAATTACTTTTTCTTTAATATTTTAATATATTTTATATTTCAGAAAATTGTTCAAAACAGAAAATGTCTTTGTCTGATGTAATACATTGAGAAAAGAAGGAGTCAGGAAGGGCATAGCTATCTCTGCTTCACACTTATAATGCTCTTCCATGCTTCTTTGCCAGCTATGTCCTGTAATCACCATTTAAACCATATGTTCTTTTTTAAAGTTAAATTGAGAGGAACTTCTCAAGATAAAGGCTGAACTAAAGCATCCCAGTCACAGGTATCCTATATGGTTCCAAACAACTCAACTAAAATATAAACTTTTTATTCTTATTTTAAGATATGTTTCTGAAAACTTGCTTTGAGCAGGTCGCCAGCAGTCAGCTTTGAGGGGACCAGGGAGCCAAGAAGAAGCATAAGCCCTGCAGAAGGTCTAGAAAGCTGTGTATCATAAAGGAAACTTGCTCCTTTCTTGTTTTCCAGCTGGTCAGCTTTCCTCTTTTAATGTAATATATTCTAGTAAAACAGTATATAGGATATCATGGTGACCTTTTTTCCTTTGGAAAACTTGACTGACACCATATATATGCACATATATATCCGTTTATGAAAGCAACAATGGGAGGGAGAAGACAAAGGGAGAGCTTTGATTCTCTGAGGACATTTGAATGTGTGGTCATTCAAATCAAGAGGCCCACTGGAACAGAAACAGGTCACAGGGTGAGCCAGTGCCAAAGGCAGGATCTGCAATGAAAAAGTCTAGAAAACTCAGTAATGGCTTGGGGTGGACAGGAGCTTTGTGAGCAAAATCTAAAACCAAGAAGAATAAGCTTCAAGGTCTTCAGCAGCTCCATTGTTTTCCCGAGTAAATGCAGAGTTATTTGTTGTTGCACACCAGGTTCTGTGCAAGCAGAGGAGGAGAAGTGCAGGAATCTGTTGCAGCCACTGGAAGTGGTTTGCGGAGAGCAGATGCATTGAAAGGAAGATTTAACACACTGTAATATGTATCTGTGTAATTTTCTGAGAATAAAGAAGAATGGTGCATAATTTCATTGGAGAGAGTTCCCTGAAATTTTTGATGAGGAAACCTTGATATTTAAATGGTAAGAGGAAAGACAGGCATGGTGGCCAGAGCAGTGGGTATAACCAAGGCTTCTAGAGACTGAGCAATGAATGAGTCAGGGAGTGTTAAGTTACTAAAGTGGCACTAAGTCCTAGGGTACTGTCCCTTATCATGAGTGTGAAAGTAAAAGAAAGGGAGATTTACTTAAGCAAGAAATGATGTAAATATAAACTCCATATATTGTACATCACTGCACATGTACACAAACATGTATATGAGTGTAATGTATATATAAATATATATACATATATATTTGAGTGTTGTATATTGTATACACACACAGATATATTTCAAAAGTTCCAAAAGCCAAAATCACGTGGAGCAGTAGTGAAACCATAATTGTCTAGGTAAACCATAAGTGATATTGTTTATTTTGAAAATTCCACGATCAAATGCAGGACCTTGAAAATACTAGGGAAACACTGCCCACTGAGCTACATGGACAACTCCTCACAGAAGATACGAAGGTCAGCTGATTGGAAAGGCAGCATTCAGAGACTAGAACCTGGTTTGGGGTGCGATGGTCATCTGAGGTCACTGGAGAAAGTCAGTGATTCAAAAGAGACTCATAAATGTGGAAAGTATGATAGCTTTCAAAGATAATTGCTCTGGGATAAACACTCACTTAAAGTGTCAACTATTAATAATTGATTTTCTAATAAACAGATGTGACTGAATCTGCATGAAGCTTTGAGTGGATATCTTGGCAGAGAAATCCAAAGGACCACTGTCTTTCAGACCTATTATTATGGTAACTGCTGCCACGGACATGAATGGCCTTGCCTATGGGAATTCCAGGCAGAGGAGCAACAGTATACAGACAGTATTGTTGAGAAGAGCTAGCACTGACCAGATTTCAACAACTGATAAAAGAAAAATAAGAAACAAGCAGATCTGTTCTAAGAGTTAATGCTAATAGCATGGCACTGTTAGTTGCTATTAAAACTGGCAATATTAGGGGTTGGGAAGATGGCAGAGCACTTGCAAGGTAGGCATGAGGACTGAGCTCAGATTCTCAATATTTGCATAAAATATGGCAGATACAATAGCATGCTTGTAACCTCAGGGGCTGGGAGGAGATCCTTGGGAGCAAGCTTGCTAGCTAGCTAGTCTAGCTGACATTTGGGAACTTCAGATTCAGTGAGAGGCCCCGCTTACTTAAAGTAAAATGGACAATAAAATAGAGATGACACCCACCCAATATTACCTTCAGACCTCCAGACACACATATGAACATGTATCCCCCACTCCCCACACATGTACCTATAATATGCAAACACACATACGTGTATTCATGTGGAGCAGTAGTGAAACCATAATTGTCTAGGTAAACCATAAATGATATTGTTTATTTTGAAAATTCCACGATCAAATGCAGGGCCTTGAAAATACTAGGGAAACACTCCCCACTGGGCTACATGGACAACTCCTCACAGAATATGCGAAAGCAAAAATAATTAAATCTTTTAGATGAAAATATTAATAGTGACAACGGATCTTTGGATCACGAATTCGTTCAGATTATCTGAGTTCTCTTCTTTTGCTTGCTCTTGTTCACTTAGAACCCCAATATGTGCAAATTCCGAGGGATGAGGAGTGCAACTGCCCATTTCTGACAAAAGAGCAAGTGGAGAGTGAAGAAGATGACAAGGAAGGGGAAGGCACCCATGGGAGTATTAATTCTTTTCCTTTGAGATAGCTTTACGCTGCTATGCAGAGGCTGAACCCTGTTCTTCAGGGCTTGGTTGTGGAGGCACTGGCTTATCCTCACTAATCACTTTTCTTTTGCTCGGATGTTCACCTTTAAACAGTTCTGGAGCAGGCTGGCACTTCTTTTAGAGGCAAGCGAGAGGTCTGAAATTAATTGAGTTCAAGCAATATATTTATGTAAATGGTGCTTGTATTTTTACATGAAAACTCAAAGCCAGATATTCAAAACGAGTATCACATTTGTTTTGACTGCCAACTGAAAACAGACCACCATCACTTCTCCTTCTAGAAGTAGCCAAGCATAACAAGAAACATAAGCAACCCCAAAACCACACATAAAACAAATCCTAAGGAATGTATGCAGAAGCTAAATAAACAGTCGAGGTCACCAAACACATGCACTGTCAGGAAAAGGGGAAAGAAATCTATGGAAAAAGAGAAGCCACCTGCCAATTTCAAATAATTCAACTCCAGGAACTGACTGCGGTGAGCCTCCTTGCTGATCCTAGACAGTCACTACTCAGACTCTCTAGACTTTGAACATTAGCAAAACAATCTCAAATTTCATGCAGCGCAGAGCTTACCACGCAGGTGTTATCATCAAGACTCCAATTTTAAAAGTGTCCTTGCCCTATTTAGAAAACCGTGGCTTGTTTGTGGTGTCTCAAGTTTGGTAAAACAAAACTCAAACTATCCAGCCATTTCTCTGTTCCTTTCATGCCCATTTAATTTGTCCATTTGCTAAATTACTTCTGAAATTGACAGGAACTTATTATTTGACAGTTCTCCCTGTAATGTAGAGAGAAGAAGCCAACTAGAGTCTTGAAGGAGTTTCAAAATAACTGCTACATATTTTAGATTTTTCAATGATACTTGGCAGTTTATTAATCCAAAGCAGATCTCAAGACTAGAGGATGCATTAGTCCCACCATCCACTAGGGTGACGTCAGTACATAGTGTTATTGCAGAAGTTTGATCAGTGAAGGAGAAATACCAAAATTTAAATATTCTAAACTTCTTTTTAGAATTCAGCAAATGCTCTGGCAAAGTCTGAAGGAAGCTGAGACGATGGGAAACTGGATATGTTAGCAGGTGTGACAACAACAATCTAGATGGAAGGAGGGGTATTTTGTTGGAGCACAGTTTTCTGTAAGATTCTCATAGCGTTAAAGTCCCAGGGACTGAAGTTTATGTACTAGAGGCTTAACGTTGGGTAAAACAAACAAGAATTAAAGGTTTCACGGGTAAAAATGTTCAAGATGCTTCTGGAGACAGGTCAGTGGCAAAATTCTAATCCATTGAATTAGGTAGGGGTGAAGAATTTCAGCTCGGAAAAGAGTGAGGACTAGTTTATCAGAGTAGATCTCAGGAAGGAAGTGAGATCCAGAATGGAAAACAAGAGATCTGATACTTACACTAGAAATTTCTGAGCTAGACCAGGTGAGTGTTGCTACAAATATGATCTAAATACAACAAAGTACTGCCCTATAGAAAATGAGCCCCTGGTTGTCCTTCCTAAACAGGGGTCTGAGGATTAGCAGTGAGCCTACTCTCAAAGGGAGAAGGAGTAGAAACTACTGGGAAAACCCAAATACATTTTTTTCTTCAACACTAACACTATATGAGGTGCTAGAAAAGCACCAAGGGAATTTAGAAACATAAAATGATTAAAATTGGGCAGTAACCCCCATAAATGTCTTAATATCTTACTAACTTTGATACAGGTGATAGGAACCCAAAGTTGATTAAATTTATATACCTGGATACTTAGTTATGTGTGCGCTTTGAAAAAGGCATGCTGGGACCATGGAGTTGACAGAGGGCTACTTCAGTAGGTGGTCTCATTCTTTAGAGTGCTTTAGTAAAGCATTCTTGAATTTAGCTCATGTATTTTTGAGGCTTAGACTTCATTACCCCTAATGCCATCCCTCAAAATCAAGCAACATATGTTCTAGTCACTAATAGGTTCCTCAGCACGGCAGTCAGTTTCATATGACTGCCTCTCATCTTGTCACGCATCTCTCACAATTTATTCATTACACACACACACACACACACACACACACACACACACACACACTCCAGTCTACTGAATATAGAATGGAAGAAAGTTTTTTTTTTTAAAGGATGAAAGGGGTTGACTTCTTGAGCATGTGGCATTTAAAATACTACTAATTCACTGATAACTTCTACGTCTCTTAAACCACTGTTCATTTACTGTGGGCTAAATGGGTGAAAGCTGGGGTTAAAACAATATCAATGCCTCCCCCCTCAGCCCCGCCACCTGAGGCAGGCAAGAAATCTGACCCTCCCCCCTTACCAGCTGCAGCACTGGGAAAGCCGGCCCTGAACAACATCTGGGCAGCACTGTAGAGTTGGCCCTGATGGTGTAGGTGTGGGTGAGCCAACCCTGAGTGCAGGAAAGCAGGAAAACCTGCCCAGCTCCTTGATCATTTCTGAAAAGGGTAAGCTAGCTATGGCAATGCAGGATGCCTCACCCTGGGGATGAGGAAAAGGGAGAGCGGGTGGACTGACCAACTCTGCAACTACCCAGATCCAGAGCCAGGGTGATGAGTTGGCCCACGCCAAGATTCACCCCATCTGCTGGAGCACATGAAGGGACCAGTCCTGCAGATCCAAAGCTGTGGGATCTCCTCGACACAGGGTCACAACAATATATCCAAGAAGAGCCCCAGTGAGGGCCCAGCATCAATAGCGTAATAGAAAGAAGGACCAGCAAATCAGACCAATGACTCTGCAATGAACACTTGCAAGGAAAGATATATGAACTAAAGGGAATACTCTGTGATGAGATTTTCCTTTTCTTTCTTATTTTATTTTGGGAGTGAGGTTGCATGGGCTGAAGGCAGATACAAATAGATGGGAGATGAATGGGATTAACATTCATGATATAAAAGACACAAATAATAAATTAAAAAATTAAAAAATGCTAATAAACTATATCTAAAGAAATTGGGAAGGCTGTGGAGGAAGAAAGAAAACTTAAGTGACATTCTACTTTAATAAGACACAGGCATGTACTGCAGAACTCTGGAATTTGAGTATAATCACCTTCCCAAAGCATCTGTGACCACTTGCATAGAACTCTGAAGACCCATCCTTCCACCTTTCCTCACAGAGATCGGGATGGAAAGAGTCATTAGATTCTCAAACAAGATGTCAGCCCCTCCTTCTTGCACTTTTTAGCCAAACAAATGTAATGCTACATGTGGCTTCCTGATCTTGGTACATGCTGTAATACATAGAAGGTGAAAGGATAATGAACGAAGGATACTCTGTCTGTATTAGTTAATTGTTGCTGGAATAGAACACCTGACTAAGAGCAACTTAGTGAGTAAGATGTTTATTTTGGCTTACAGTTCTCAGACAGACTTTTATCCATTGTTTTTCGAGGCATGGTGGAACGTGGCGGCAGAAACAGAAAGCTGGGAAATCACATTTCACTCCCCGTCACAAAACAGAGAGAACTAGAGTGACACGGTGCTTTAAAGTCACAGAACCATCCAGGATGATGTACTTTCCCTATCATGGTTGTACCTGCTGCCTATCTTCTCTAGACCCTACCACCAGCTGAGTACCAAGTTTTCAAATACCTGAGCAAATGGAGGTTATTTCTCATTCAAGCCATTACACCATGTTTATAGTCATCCACGGCAGTGTAAGACCTTACTGTGATATCACTGCTTTGGAGTCCTGTGAGGGTCCCTTACCCATGCTCTGTACTTTGAGCTCACTAGTTTGCCAAGTTGGACTTTGGCGGACTATTACCTTGGTCTTTCACAGGTGATGAGTTGCCTTAAAAAGAAGTGTAATGAAATTCCATGAGGTGACAGTACTCTTTACCAATGGATTGATGTACTGGTTATGATAGTGCAAGCCTTTGCTCAAACTCCTAAGTAAGCACAGTTAAAAGTATAAAATAGGGTAAATTTCACATGCACTTAAATTTTAATACAATTGTAACGATCAAGAATGTACATACAAGAACATGTATACATGCTTTTGATTTTTATTTTAAAGTTCTACTAAAAAATGTGAATTTGGCTAATCCTGGGACATTCCTCAAGGCATTCCAATTAGAAGTAGGCACTTGAATGGAAAGGTCAGGTGTAATCACAACTGTGGCGACAATCATGAGATTAGGAGTGTGTAGAAAGAAGAAGCAAATCTGAGAATTCAAAGGAATTTAATGCAGGTGCAAGGAAAAGAAACAAAATGGAAATGCAGAGAAAAAGAGATAAATGTGTTTGTGGGTGCCATGGCATAAAATTCCTCTCACCTTGTAGCCCATAAGCATTTTTTATTGTTCTTGAATTGGTTTTCATGCTAAAGAGACTGCTCACATGAAAGTCTCATTGAAGCCAGTGATTAAAATGGTGTTAAGACAGAACCAGGAGATCCCAAACCAGAACTTTTCCTAGAATACACAGAGCCCATCCGTTAGGGACAAGCCTCTTTGGGATTAGTTTTCAAATGATTAGGATCTACTCACTTTCATTGTCATTGAGTCCCCAACTAAGAGTTCTGGTACATTTAAATAAAGGCACTTTCAAACTTGACTGATTCGTGTTTGATGTTTTTTGTGGAGACAGACCAAAATCAGATCTTCCAGCCTTAGTATCTTTATTTCTGGGACTATACATAGGCTTTCCCTGGTAACACCAGGTATTTAGACAGATTTTAATTGTTGCTGGAGATACTTGATATCCAGTAATCACCTAACATTTATTCACAACAGCCAAGGTAATAGAATAAGGAAAAAGGAATTACTCTATAAACATTAATGTAGAGGACTGGCGAGATGACTCAGTAGACAAGAGGGCTTGTTAGGAAAGCGGGAGGAAATGGCTGGAATCTTTAGCATCCACATGAAGAGCTGGGTGGTCTTCCCTTGGGAGGCAGAGGGCAGGGTCACTGGGGCTTGTCAGTTTCCAGTATGGTGCAGGTTAGCAAGCTTCAGATGTTAGCTCAGGAAATAAAGTAGAGAATCTTGGAGCAGGGCTGCCCTAAGTGTGGCCTGGTTATTTATATAGGAAGAGATACCTCAAATAGACAGTTGACTAGGACCTTAAGAAATCATGACAACTGGAAAAAAAGATTAGATTAGATTAGATTTTTTTCTTAAAAAAAATCAAAAGTCAAGATGAAGTATCACTGTTAAGTAGTTATAATCAAATGGAAACTCTTAAAAATATATTTTAAAAATACTATTCCAATGGTAGTCTTGAAAAATAGATTAATATTGAAAATTTAAGATGGCCTGGAAATTCATATTCAATCATCTTTATAAAAGATAAATGACTTTGTGGGTATACTTGGGGTTAGAACACTTTTTACATAGTAATAAAAGAAAGTATGTTGAAATATGAACAAATACATTGTCTATACCAAGTTGATATTTCATATGTAGTAACCATACCCATGCATTTACAGCATCATTAGGAATAATGACAGTAATATTTTTTGTATCCCCACACATTAAAGGGTCTTCCTTAGTTTTGTACCTCTATTTTGTCTACTGTTACTAATATGACAATGGCTATAGAAATATAGATATATTTATGCATTTAAAATATTTAGACACATATTAATATTCTTAAAAGTCAATTGCAATTATGTAGAAAATCATACATTACCAGAGTTCTTATTAGATAAAATAGAAATGTTTTTAAAATTAGCATTGAAAAATCCACCAAAAACACTGAAACCATAAACTCATGCTTTGGACTCTAGGCATGTATTTTTACATTTTTCTAGAAATGTAGTATAAGTCTGTGGAATAAACAGTTTACTTCAAACTTGACAGATAGAAGATGAACACAGAAAATGATAGTGAATTATCTTCATATATGTGAGGTATTCTACCATGGGGCTACATCTCCAGTCAAAGAACACTGATGTTTAAAGTACAAGACACTGCTAAAATCATTAACAAATCATAGCAGTACTCTGTCAGATAATAAGATGCCCTACACTGTCCACAGGTTGTGGGAGGCAAATGCTTTTCAGATGAAGCAGTGTCTATCCCTGGTGGTTGGAGAGGGTTAAATGGAAAGATGAACATTTAGCTTGATAAATTGGTTGGGTGTGTCTTCTATCAACTGAACAAAGGAATCTAGTAAAAGACAGACTAGAGAGATTAGTAAGTTTTTTTTTTAAAGAAATGTTTTGGTAAATCATCAACTTGACATTTGAAATAGAGGAGGGCTAGGCAAAAATAAGGTAAGAGTTACAATACCGTTACCTAGAAATATGTCAGGAAATGAGAAGAATCAAAGGAAGAGGAGTAGCATTCTGGAAACATCAAGGTAGAAGGCAGATAAGGGAAGAGATTCCTACAAAGTTGCCAAGAACAGTAAGAGAATAGCAGAATGAGATTTAGTATAGGAGCTGCCAAAGAAAGCATAAACTAAAGACCTAGCACTCATCGGTGGTCCAGAGGAATTCCATAAAGGAAAGACAAAATGAGAAATGCTTTCATCTGAAAATTAAGTTCATGGCACCTGGTGAAGGTCTCGTCATGAAGAAGAACCTTAGTCACTATTTGCTGAAGGAATGTGCTAAGAAACTACGGCTATATCACTTTATCATGTTTCCAGATACACTGGCAATGTAATGGACATAACGAATTTGGATAACAAAAGCAAGGATGATAAACCTACAATGAACCAGGTTCTGTGCCAAGTGATTAGATCTCCTATCTCAGTGAAAAAGAGATATATGTACTCTGTACTAACAATAACAACAAAACAAAACAACGGATAATCTTACGCGCATGGTACCACTTAACCAACAGCTGAGCAGGGTCTGCCAGCCCCTGCCTTTCTTGTTCATGATTAGATTTTGAGAAATTGCAAATACGTAAATAAACTGGCACTCAGAAAATTTAAAACAGCTATCTTGAGGGCTGTGTCATATTCAGTGCTACATTTGTAAGCGTCTGGGCTTACCTCTATGGTATAGGTGTTTGAGCTCTCTAGTCTTCCAGTTCTCTGGGAAACTTTTGGATATGTTTCATAGTTCTAGTAGCAACAGAAAACCACTACTTAAATTTGACAAGTGGATGTTTAAATTGCTTATGAAATTTTTAAACTTACTCAAGAACTATGAAGGCAGGTAAAATAAGTCATCTAAGGTACCCCGCCACCAAGGGATGTTTTTATAAAGGTGCCAGATGCTAACATGAATTCTGGGACATGTTTTCAAGTATAAAACCATGCAAGATTGTCAAAGGACTTGACTAAGGATAACTCATGAACGCTCCCTATAGTTTAGATCATGAAAATGATGTACAAAGCAGGCTTGCTTGGTTAACTTCCTTATATTAAAGCATATGCTCACTCACAGTTTATTTTTTACAAAAATTTAAAGAAGGGAGGTTAACTTCACTATGAAAGACTAGAACACAGGCTTTCCCAAAATTTAACCAACGCTGTTAAGAAGCTCTGTTACCTTATGGAAATCAGTTGAACTTTTAGATGTCACAGGGAAACCAAAATTTTTACATCTCTACCAAAGTTTCTGAGTTACACTTGTTGGGAGCTGTGAACCCCCAGATCCTGAAACAACTTGTTTTCCCCTGATCTGAGTGCCTGCAGCTGCTCTGAGCACGAGACCCTCAGGAGTTCCTGATGGCAGGAGAGTGGTTTCTGGTGCGTTTGGCTGGGGCGTGGCTATCTCTATATAAGCTGCCCCTGGACACAATAAAGGGGGCATTTTTATGGCATTCCTGTTTCAAGGATGACCTGTGTTGTCTCTGTCTGTGAGTCTTTGTGTGTTTCAATCTCCAGCCCCTTTCCGTGTTCACGAACTGTATGGTGGTGCATAGAGCGCAGACGGGCGTCGTGCGTTGCATACACTCACAACACTTTGGGAGTCATACCAATGTAAATTCAGTGAGAGAAATAGTACAGATGTTGTGAAGTTGGAAGACATGTTGTCTGGGGGATAAGACTCTGAGAATGTGTGATTGGCTGATGCCTGTAGAGTCAGTGGCTTTGCCATCAGGCTTTATTGACTCTCCATGGGAGGCCGTACCCTTTCTGAGCACTGGATGGAGGCCGGGATTGGGGGAGCTGGAGCAGGGGAGGGAGGGGGAACTCTGTAGTTGGTATGTAAAATTAATTTAAAAATTAAAAAAAAACTTAAAAAAGAATCATTGACTCATTAGAATCCACTCAGCTTCCTTGTATTCCTTGTAAATGAAATGGTATCACATTTACATTTTTAACTTTTTGTTTTCTTTAAGATTTTAATATAATTACATCATTTCCTTCTCCCTTTACTCCCTTATTCCCCTTCCCATGTACCCTCCTTTTCTCTCTTTCATCTTTACTTGTCCTTACATGTGTGTGTGTGTGTGTGTGTGTCTGTGTGTGTTTTTGTATTCCTAAATAAATAAATAATACCTGATCAATTCATAGAATGATATTTTTATGTGTATGTTTCATGGCTGACCATTTGGTACTGGACAACCAATGGTGTGCTCTTTTCTGGGGAAGACTACTTCTACTGCTCTCTGCATTCCTTATTTGCTTATAGTTCTTTTTTAGGGTTGAGGCCTCTTGAGATTTCTGCTGTCCATGTTAGCATGTCCACTGGTGTCATCCCTGTTCAGGTCATGTTTATGTATTCATGTTGGATAGACATCATGAGTTTAGCTTCTCTGAGATTTCTAGGACAAAACCTCATAGCAGACTTCCTGTTCCATTGGCCCTTAGAATCTGTGTTTTCCCTGTTCCATAACAATTCCTGAGGTTTAGGAAAACACTAAACATCACAATAGCTCTGTGCTGGAAAGAGCCAAAACTATCTGCTCTGTATATATGTGAAGATATGGCTTTCAAAAATTTACATGTGATGACTATACACACACACATATGTATTACCAACAAAAACCACACGAACAAACCCCACCCTATATTTCTTGTAGTAACCAAATCCTTAAAATGTGCAATATTTTCATGATAAATTAATTTGTATGAAGGACCATCATGAAAAAAACAAAACAAATCATAACTCTTAGATATCAATATACCTAAGCTTTTAATTTCATCTACTTAAAAGACCATGGAAGGAGATTGCTTGAGCATAGAAGTTCCAGGCTTCTTGGCTAAGACAACATAGCAAGACCAGGTCAAATGACTGAATGAATGAATGGATGGATGAGTAAGTGGGAACCAAAGATGTGTAAGGTTGCTATACAATAAGAAAGTTTTTAAAAATAGGTGATTTAACAAAGTCAGATTTTCACTTATAATAAAAGAAATACATAGAGCAGAATGTTTGAAATGGCATTTAAATATTCTATATATCCTGAAAAAATAAAGCTTGTAAACACCATATTCTGACAAGTATACAGTGAAATTTAAGCTTCAGCATTTAACAAAGGAGGTGTGCAAGTTCCTTCCTAGGAGCTTATGATAATCTCACATAATAATGTGCTTCACTGGTTAGGAATTCATGTGAAACTGCTGATATGTTATTGAAACTAGATTATATACAAGTATATGCAAAGGGTAGTGTCCGTAAATGATTTAACTGAAACAAATGTCTTCTGTATTCCTTTTCATTATTTTTGTTGTTGTTGATTTGTTTTTAAAGGCAGGGTTTCTCTGTAGTTTTGGGGCCTGACCTGAAACTCACTCTGCAGACCAGTCAGGATTCCTTCGAACTCACAGAGATCCACCTGCCTCTGCCTCCCAAGTTCTGGGATTAAAGGCATGCACCACTACTGCCTGGTTTCATTAATACTTTTTAATTTTTCTAGAGCACACCCATAATTTTTAATTATTATTTATTTTGCATATTAATCAGTTACCATAAGTTAAATGTTGTGCTATGAACATAATGTATTTTCTCCTTTGGCTTTTAAGCTCCAAGGGTGCATAGTATGCTTTGAATAGGCTGAAAAAGTTGAAAATAAATAAGAGAAGGAGGAGTTTTTAGTATAATAAAAATATGACTGGTGCCTAGCCATTTAATGGGTGCTTTAGCATCAGAAATACCAAGAGTTTTTGATTTGCTTATTTCCTCCATCATCATTGATATGGTATAAATTTAAACAAATCATATTTTGAGGCTTAGATAAACTTAATAGTCTAATGTCAAAGCTTATAACATTTAAATTAAATGAAAACCTAAATCTTCCCAGTTAAAAGAGAATATGCTTACTTTCTATTATACTAAGGACCTATATGTAGAATATAACAAATATACATGAGTTAAGAGATCATCTCAAAGGCCTGATAGTATAGTATTACTTGAAATAATATGCATAAAGTACTCTCCAATTTCTTCTGAAAAAATAGGTAATTTCTCTTAATTTTAACTATTATATTTAATAATTAAAACAATACTTTATGGTTTTAAAGTCAATCTTCAGACCTAACTTTAACTTCAGATATAACTTTAAAACAGTCAACAATATCACATTATGCTTAGAAAGAATAAACTTGGCCTACTTAAAAATAACTTTATTTAAATGAATACTAATGCCTTTAAAAACATTGAGCAGCCCAACCTGTATTTCTAATGAACTGAGACAATAGGTTCAAAAGGTCATGGACGTACATTTTGATTATTTGATGCACTCCCTTCAACTATTCATTTGCTATGTTCTTTTACGGGTTTTATTGTGTTTAAAGAAGTTTTTTTTTTAATCATAAAGAATTCTCATAGCTTTTCATTCTTTGCGAACCTGTTCTCAAACACATTATTTAACTGATGTGCATTACAGAAAGTGTTTTGCTTTGGAAACACTTCAAACAAGGCAAATTCCACAGGAGACAGGGCTGCGGACTAACTCATCACAGCAGTGTGACCTCTTGACCCAAACCTTCCAGAGCCTGCATCACAAAAGCCCCCTGACACCTGTCATTTTCAGAGATTAATAAAAAAAAGAGCCTATACAATAACAAAATGCTGCTTGTGCAGAAAGATAGGAGATTACATACTTTTCTAAAATTTGTACCCCACTTCCCCAAACACACACACATTTTAGTTTTGATCTGCATTTTATTTTAAATTCCAGAAAAGTCATAATACTAAGATGTCAGACCTGATTGAGTCCATGTGTTTACTATGCTGTCTCAACACGAGTGCTTTTCAGAGGTCTGACTGTCTCATAGGTTCCATGAATGAGCCAACTCTAATATTTTAAATCAAAGTACACACCAAGGGAGGACATACACTTTTTGTTACATTTATTAAACATCTGTAACAGTTTCCCCCATAATGACACCAAGTTTCAAAGCAAATACTTGCTTACAAAACACGCTGATATTTGCAAATAATTTAATGGAATATCTGAACTTGTGTAATTAGCAGACAATTTAACATTTTTGGAATCAAGCAGCATAGTTAGTTCTTCATGTATTTAATTTCAGGTTAATTAATAATTAAGATATACATATAAACCTAGTTGTTTTGTAGCTAAGTCTGTGTGGTTAAATGTATAACTGGGAAAGAATAAAATATAATAATAATAATAAAAATATTTACATGGACTAAATTGTAAGGTGAAATGTGTACATCCAATCATATCTACTTATCTAGGCTTAATACATAGCAGGTTTAGAGTTATTCTTCAGTGGGAGAATACACATATATTTCAATGTAAAAAGAATATATCACAAATTTGAATATCAATGCGGTATATAGGTTACAGTTACAGCAAATATGACTGATGGGAGTAAAGCGCATTCCTATATCATTGACAGACAAGAGACTAGAATTCCTTAGAAATTCCTAAGAAATCAAGATATTCAAACCTATGGGGAGTGTCTTAGTGTAGACTGAGGGAAATCTGGCCTTAGACCCAGGACTCAGTTTTACAGAACTCCCCATCAAGGGTGCGATATGCACAGTGACTAAGGTTTATAATCTGCATCTCAGTCAAGTTTTAGGAAGAAACTGCTCTTATTAGGAGCAATGTTTCTGGTTTCTGGGGGAGGGATGTTGACACTATTACGTCATTACATTTAACACAATGAACTAAAATTTACCATTTATAGAAATAAACAATTGTTTGTATTCACAGCTTAAAAGTAAACAAATTCAAGACTATTTGCGACTTTGTATAAACCAAATCCACAAGTACAAGCCATATGTAACTCTAGGAAATTTTACATTTTCTTTCTACTCTATTTTTATTTGTAAAAAAATTCTTTAAGTATAGTTTATATAAGAAGTTAGTGATAATGAGAACTGAAACATCTATAGTCAATATGCAAGACACTGATCATTACATACAGTAATTCTTGTAGCTCTCATAACAATGACATGAGGATTAGGCTATTATTCCAGTTTGGGTAATAAGAAACCAGAACACAAGAGCCTAAAAGAATACATGCCACTACTATTCTCTTGTTGGAAACCTGTTTTAAATCATGCTTTGTGTGTTCACATTTTTCACTGTAGTTTACCAAAGTGTTCCCTTATCATTCTTTTCCAACTTACACAATATTTCCCTTTTCTTCTAAAAGCAGTTTAGAAAACCAATGAGTCCATTCTGACATGAAACTAAATTCTTAAGCTATGTCAAGCCATAAAATTGCAATTAAAATAAAATTAGGGATTTATAGTTTGGTGATCAGTGATGCCAACTTCACCCTCATAATTTAGAGAGAACACAATGCTGGAGAATGCTTGTTATTAGATGATCATTTCTTATCTAGATATCAAGGTGGCTAAATGATTATGTACTTTCTAATGGTACATTACCAAATATTAGCATGAAAGACCAGCCACGCCACAGTGTATGTAGTGAGCAAGAGAAACATTTGGAGCCAAAAAAGGCATTAAATTCAAATCTAAATTTCATTTCTTCCTGTTTAAATTAGATTTTTTACATTTTTAAATGCAATTTTATCACGCTACTATATTACAGTGATGCCTGAAATACAGCTATTGTATGAGACTGCCTGCACCTCAGGTACAATATAAGCTAAGGCTTATAATTCAGCTTTAAAAATTAGCTCATGAATCAAAGGAGATATAAAGACTAAGTCTCAAGCCCCATCTTTATTTACCAGATTTGCAAGAAATCCATTTGGCTTTTATTAATATCAGTAGTTATTTCCAAAAATCAGATTTTGATTTTTTAGACTCATAACTATTTCATTCGCCAGAGACTGATTTCTTAGCTATTTATACCATGCCACAACATTTATAACAGAAATACAAATTATAAAATTACCAATAATGGGGCTTAAAAGCATTTCCTCTGCAAGTTCACCACATACATTTAGGAACTCTGCAATGAACTTGCCTATTTAAAATTTATTTAATACTTAGTCTATAAGTAACAGCGAAAAGAGCAATGCATTCTTAAGAAACACTTCATGAAGATTAACCTATATAAAGTATTTTTAATGGGCTGGATTCACTGTGAAAATGTTCATTCTAGCACCTAGATGCAGTCATCCATTTACATTCAGCAAAAGGTATTGTGCCTCTACTATGTACAAAATCCTGGAACTTGAAGAAATGGTCCATACCAGAATATATAGATATGAAACAAATAAGCTTATGTTCTTAATGCTATAGAAGGGATCAATCTAATGAGAGTCTGTGCTTGTGTGCTCATGAGGGGTATGCATACCATACCTCACTCAAACGACTTTAAGTTCTAAAGAAAGAGTAGAAATACCATTTGCCTTGGGTGAAATGCTAAGGAACTAAGAAGGAAGAAAAGTGTAAGAGCCTGTTAGAAACAAGAGAACATATAGTAAATCTGAACCACAGAGAGTTTCATTTGGATGAGCAGGAAAAGGACAAGAAACTAAGTCATAGAGCTTAAACCAGAGTGTAGAGGACAGCCAGGGGGAGCCTGGAGGGAACCCCCTAAGCTTCATCTGGTACAGTGGACTTTATTCCAAGTATGCAGATGAGGAATAGATGTGAAAAATGAATTGGCATGGTTCAATTTGTAGATCGAATAAATGATCTGACAGAATGGGAGGGCACATGGGGAATGATGGAAAGCGCTCAGCGGAGGAGGCTGTAGAATAGTCACGGCAGTTGGGAACACTGGACTAGGAGCAGACAAATTCAGATAGTTAGAAGGTGAAGTTGAAGAGGAATGATAATACACTGCACAGGAAGAATGGGGACGACACAGGAGAGCAGTTCTATGATTCTTTCATCATTTGTGTATGAGAAAAATGGGAAACAACCAAAGAGATGATATCGGGCTGAAGTAAGGATGATCTGCATGGGCTATGTTGAGATGGGAAGACTGGGAGATTTCCAAATGGAGACAATGCAATATACACAGTGCAATGCAGTTATATTATTATATTTATATTTATTTATTTATTTCTATACTTTGAGTGGGAGTTTGGCTTTAAAGAGAACTGTTAATGTTAGTTTCAATATGTTATAAAGGATTATATAGATTTTAGATCTAAAGAAATTAAAAACTCAATTTTATTATTTACCTTTAATGTTATTTTAGTAAGTCATTTTCTCCCTTTTTAATCTACATTTTAAAATTCTGAAATCTCTATATTATCTTATTTTTCAGAAAACAAGTAAAAACTGTTAATACTAAAACAGCATAAACTCTAGCATTAGAGACACTATCTATATATAGATTCCCCAAAATTCTCACAAACTGAATAATAAATGATTAAACTAATTAAAATGTAATATACTATATATTATACATACTATGAACAGTATATGTACTGTTACATGTAGTATATTATATATTTTAAAATTATTTGATGCTAATATATTTTGGTAATACAATTATAAAAATAAGTCAGTAGCAATTATGAAAATTACTAATGAACATTATAGGAAAGGTATAATACTATTTTGCAGGAAGTGTAAAAACATAATTAAATCACTGATTTTTTAAAAATAATTTGACATCATCTAAAGAAACTTATGATACAATGGCATGTATTTTAAAGGTATATTCAAAATATTTTGAGAAACTAAAATTTCTAACATAATATAAAAGGCTGAAAACTGGCCAGGTTAATTATCATGCATAAAAATATGAATTCACAGTATACTGTATTTAAGGATGATGTGGCATCTAGTTATATGATCAGCTTGATTACTGCATTCCTACAGGGCAATCTCTGTGAGTGAGCAGCACCATTGGCAAAAGTGAGGGGTGTTATGACTGGGAAGATGCTCAGCACGTGTGACTGCCATTAAGTCTGGCAACCTGAGTTTGATACCCAAGGCTCACAAGGTCAATGGTGAGACACAACCCCTAAAAGTTGTCTTCTAGGCTAAGCATGCCTTCTGTGGCTCGATTGCCATCCCTTAAATAAATAAATTAAAACATAAGAAACATTTAAAAATATTAGAACGGGCAACTTTAATATTTTGATGGAGTATCTTGAAAATAAATAGTGTATATTTTTTGGACATAATTCCTTAAACCTTCTGAGAATTCTTAACACATAAAATATATAAAAGGAATATCAATCACTATGATAACCTAAACCACTATCATTTTATATTAGATTGCATTATATTAACTATAAAACTTTCTATTTTTTCAGTAACAAAATTTTTGATAACATGAACATGATTAAAGTATGCATTACTTTATTACTTTATCTTAATCTATATAACCTAAATTTTTCTTAGTGTTTTAGAAGAGCATATGTATAGTAAACATAGTTGGTCATCTATAATGTAAGGATATAAAGTATGCTTTGGCTTTGGAGCAGTACAATGTTTTTTGGTCACAATTTGAAAAAAAAATTTAAACAAAATAAAAACTTGGGCTCTCAATTAGAAGCAATTTGAATTAAAAACAGACATAAAATGAAATGAATTGTGAGCTTGGAGCTGATCCTGAATCATTTGCCCTTGAAGGCAAATTTATGTCTTCATTAGAAAAGGGTCATCACAACACTTTAAAGGCTTGGAGTCTTCAGGAAATCTCTTGTTATTTATGGAGAATAAAAAGGCATAAACTCATTTTCTTAATAAGCTTTTGCAGTTCTTCAATTTCTCTAAAAAATGACAAAATCTTGCCTTAATTAACATTTGCAGTAATAATTCAAATCACTTCAACATCTACTAAACACTGTTCTATCCCCAGGATGTTGGTTGGTCGATTTTAGCAGGTAAGGTATGTATGGGGCATAAATTTTAGAAATTCTTATAATTTTAAATGAACTAAAAGAGTTTTATATGAATTGGAATATCTGAGTAAGAGCAGTAACTGATTTAAGCAATGGAAACATGCTCTTCCACGTATTATTGGGAATTACAGCGGAATCCCTGCTGCCTATATTTTAATAGTGTGAAATTCCCTTCAAAGTAAAGAATATGTAGTATTTCTAGAAACTCAAAAATAAAGAATTCTCCATACTTGTTTTATCTTCCCATTCTATATTTTGCAATATATATATTTATTGCATTTAATCATGGAAGCACGTATTCACCCTACTAGACTGGTTTTTCTGAATGTCAGTTTTCCATCAGAAAAGAAAGCTGGTGGAGATTTTAAATAGACCAATAAAACCATCAGCATTAAAAAGAAACTTATTTATCAGCTATACAGCTTTTGAGTTCTTATTTTCACTATGCCAATTTCATTTATAGTTATTAGAATATGATGAAATTTAGGGATTTATAAACCATTGTCCACCAGCAACCAAAGTTCTCCTAAGTGAAGACAAAAGGGAAGTTGTGTCTTGAGCAGAAAACCCTGTGTCCATGATTGAGACAGCCGGGCAGAAGAAACTCTTTACTAGCACAAACTGTGAAAGAAAGGAGACTGCAAGAACTGAGAAGTTGAGCCTCGCTCTAAATCTGGGGTTCTCACTCTGTGTTTTGCCACATCCCAGTCTATGAGCAGATTAAATGAAGCATTTAACTCTTGGTTGAGACTGCAAAGACAATCACAGACTTGAGAGTCAGAATGAGGTACTCTGCCTCTCATGTTTATTGTCTAAAAAGAGGTCAATCAGAAACAGAACTATCATTTAACAAATTTGATAATTTAATTGTGGTACTGAGTTCTTCAACTTTGGGAACTTTGTGCAGACAAAGTTCCATTTTAAGTATGTCTGTTACAAAAACTGATCTGTCATCATTGTGAGCACTATTGTTTTGCGGCAGCACATGTAACATTGGCATATACTAGGTTATGACATTGATTTATACTTTGTTTTGGTGGTGGATGGGCATGGGCTACAGCCTACATGTAGGAGGTTAGAAATGTAGGTCCTGGGGCTAGAACTCTGGTAATCAGACGTGTAGGTAAGGACCTTCACCTGATGGGCCATCACTCAAGCCTTGACAGTGTATTATAAAACTTAATCTATATAGGCTAACCAGGGATCACTTGAGCCAGCACTTCTGAGTGATTATTACACATCAATTTTTATATTAAAAGCTATGTAATTTCGGCCATTGCACTATTTGAATCATAGCAGATAAAAGCAACCTAAAGTACACATGATGACTTGGATTATAAGTGTATTTTAAAAACAGAGTTATTATAAAAGGTTCATTTTCATATCTCCGAACACCTATCATCCTAAAATATTTAACACTTTAGCTTATAACTTAAAAATTGCCAGACCACATATTTATAAAACAATAAGAACTTTAGGAAATGGTATTTATTTAGTATTATGGTATTTATTTATGTGTGTATTGTGGTTAAATCACTCTTTAGCAAATTTCTATGAAATGAACTAAGTGACAAAAGTGGAAAATTTGAATAGCGCCATCATGTTGACTTAACAATAGCTGACAAAGGAGAATGAACCCCCAGCTCATGTGAGGCCATTGTATCTAACTCCACTCCAGCATCTCAAAGTCTAGCAATGCCCAACAGAGGGGTAATGTGAGCCACACATGTTGTAATAAATGCTATAGAAGCTTCACAGAGACCAAAGCAAACAGGGTCAACAGAAAAAGAAGGCTTTTATGCATTTTATTTACTATGCTACACTATAAAAGTAACTAAAATAGTTTTGTGGCAAGGCCTTGCTGTGTTGCCCATGTTGGTTCAATCTTCTGTGGTCAAGGGATGCTAGTTTCCTAAGTGTTAAGGCTCTGAGGACATGGCACTGTGCCAAGACCAAAATACCATTCTAACATTTAGTCAGCTGTCATAATCAGTGAAATATGCTTGTATTTTCCATTATAAGTCTCCAACATGCCAGGCATTATTTTTCTCACCTAGCACCCCTGCATAGCAGAGCCACACCTGACTAATAGTTACTAGTCAATTGAAATAATAAGTTTCTAAGGATCCACGGACTAGAGAAAGCTCAACCAGAGAATGGCAGGCACAAACTTAAGGACATGCAAGTGGAGGCGTCAGGGTCTTCTTTTCGTATTTTCAGGTAGTGCAGCTGGGATGCCTGCACCTTTGACCATGGAAAGACTATATAAAGAAAGGCCTTTTATTGTTTGGCAACAACTATAACTCACTGTCCGTTTTCATTGAGCACTTACTTATAATGTGACACTCCTCTGATCTAGTAAGAATAGCACCTACTCACCACAATAGTCATGACATAAGGGTTTGCCTTTCTCACGTCATACAAGATATTTGGTAGGAAGACTTCAAGGCAGAGCTACAATGTGATTACAAACATGCTTTTCTAAAAATGAAAGAGAACTAATGTTTTTATGGTAAATGCAAACTATTGAACATTGTAGATATCATATGATTAACTTTCCCCATTGAGAGTGGGTAGATAGTGGAGAAAACTTGCTCTCTAAATAACGCAAATGTTTTAAGTTCTACAAATGCTTATTTAATGTTTCCTCTTTTCTTATAAAAATATAAATTTTAAGATATTTAATTTAAAAACAAAGGGATAATAGAATCACACACTTGAAAACCAACCACAATAAATTGCCTCTACTGAAGAAAAATGTATATGGCATAAAAGAAAAAACTTGAATCAAGAAGAATCACAATTAGAAGAGTGATTATATAACATTGCATACAAATAAAGGAAATGTTCATTTTTATGAACCAGGTTTCTTTTCCTTTCTCAATCTACATGTAAAAGTGACACTAATGTACCAACTCGTGCTACTGAGGCATAGGGAGTTATGCAGGTGAACTCACACTAACCAAATAATAGAATTCTGTTTTTCATTACTACTATTCAAGTATATTTGTAATATGCCTAATAAAGGCATATCTGAGTGACTGCTCTTAATTCATGTCTTCTACAAGGCTCTGCTACCTAAGCTGTTCTGTGACCAAGTTTTGTCTTGAAGATAGAAATCTGTCATTATGTTTTGACTGAACCGGGGTCTTGAGTGGCTTCATCACATCTACAGAAAAACTTTTAATATAATACCAAAATCCCTCCACATCTAAATTGTCCTTATGTAGCTTCCTAAATAGTATTTCAGTGAAGAGTATCACAATATTAAATGGTCCAAAATATTCTGTACTTTGCATCCACCTGTTCTTGGGTGCATGCCCCCACTCTGTCCAGAGTTCCTTGTTCCTTTTCTGTTCATGGATCATTCTCCTTATTTTCAGGGGAAAGTAGTATTTCAATTCTCAAACCCCCTCTGACAAATTGAGATAACTGAACTTCCCCTGGCTCTTTGTAAACTCAGAGCATGCCTGGCTATCCCACAATGTGAAATGCTCTAAAAAGAAAGTTGAGAATATCAAGTATTTAAATAAAATCAAATATACAACTTGCATTATGACTGTGTTCCATTATTTACTGAGAAGAATTTTATGGATAATATGGGGACACTTTGGACATTGTAGTGGGAGGGAGAGAAGTAGGTTGGCCAGGACCATGTGAAATTTCAAAAGACAGCAAATTGTTTCTGCAAATGTGTGTGTGTATGTATGTGTGTGTGTGTGTGTGTGTGTGTTAATGGAAAAGAATGACCTCTGAATTTTGTTATTAATAAATTATAATGTAATTCTAATTACCTTTTCTCTCTCTTTATCCTCCCCTTGATTCCTTCTCCTGCCACTTAAGTCCCACCCCCTTTGCTTCCTTCCTTGGTGAACCAACTCTGTCTCTCACACATACTACAAAACACTCTACCACTGACCTACACATTTTCTATGATTAATATCGCAGGGTTGAAGACACACATTAATAGGCATGCCAGGAGGCTGAGGAGATGGCTCAGTGGGTAAAATCATTATTCCCAAGCAGGAGGAACTGAAGTTGGCTCACCAATAGCTATGTAAAAGCCAGGCATGTGTCATGAAGTGGCTTGCATCTGTAATTCCTACTCTTGTGAGGGTTGGATGGGCAGAAAGTATGGGCTAATCCCTGTAGCTTGATGGCCAGACAGTCTGGTCAAATCCGTGAAGTGAGGGTTTAGTGAGAGACCCTCGTTACAAAAATTTAGGATGAGGGTAATATATGTTGCCCTCTGGGCTTCACATTTGCATGCACATGGGACACACATATGAACACATACATACAACACACATACAGACACATTGAGATAATTCATTATAGGATTTCTGTGTATTTGTGGAAGATATGAAACTTTGATCATCCCATCTATACATGGCTGATTTTCCTGGTTTCAATTGTACTAGGACACATTATAATAACTGAGAGATATCTGCTTTAAGAGAGCTAGAAAATCATGCTAAGAACATTTTCTCCTAATGGAAATAATTTCCTGAATATGTTATGAAGCTTTTCATATTGTATTTTGCTTCTGCATTGTTCATTTTACTTCTATAGTATGAAAAAGTAATTATTACCCATTACTTAGTTTCAGTATAAGGTAAAAATACTTAAAAACAACTGTCTGGATTGTTTTATTTAAAATAACTTGTAATACAGTTGAGCAATCATTTATCCATGTTATTAGTTTGTCTTTAAACATAGAAGAGTGTAAAGCAGAATAGGTGCATTTCAAAACTACTGTAAAAACAGTTTATTGGGGTGATATTCAGAGAAAGTGAGAAGGGCTTCTAGTCTGCCTTCTTCATTGAAATCTTAGAAATGAGACATGGCCTCTTAGGACCCCAATATTGCAATGGCTCATTCATTCCCCTCAACCCCAGAGACTTGCAGTTTGGTGGGCCTTGCATCTAGAAATTTTTATGTCAGACATCCATTATACACATTTTTTAAAAATTAGGAACTAGTATGCATTATTCAATTGTAATATGCCTGTACTATTTATAATAATAATATATTCACATACATTTTACATAGTAGTTAAAGAAGACACTCAAGGTTCTTCCTATGGCAACATTTAAACATCTATAGCTAGTTTATTCACATTGTTCTTTTAAAAATTTAAATATATGGTTAAGCATGCATATAATGAATCCACTATCTTTTTCTCCAATAGCACATTTCATAGGATGTAAAACTGTAGGTTAAGCAGTGTACTGCGATTTATAATAGGCTATTAGAAATCAAAACCTCAAATTATTCTGGCTGCTCTTCCAGAGGACCTGGGTTCAATTCCCAGCACCCACATAACAGCACCCAATTACCTGTGACTCCAGTTCCTGATACCCTTACACAGATATAAGCACAGGAAAACACCAATGCATATAAAAGTTTAAAAAAAATCATCTTTAAGAAAGGGTCAAGAAGTATGTCAATAATAAAGATTCAAAATTAAGATTCTCCACTAATCTCAATTAATTTTTTCTTTCAAAGTAATGGATAAAATATTCTTTTTTTATACCCTTTAATGCCAGTGGCAAACATTCAATTTCCTTGAAAGTTATCCAAAAATGTTTTTGTAGTCAGTGCACTAGGATACTGGGTGAACCACATTGTCTGAAGAATGAAGTGAATTAATTCACTCAATCATCAAAATTTATGGATTTGGTTTTTTCCCTGGTTTTCATGACCCATTTCAACACATATATTAAGGACCCCTCATCCCTAATGTATGTAGCTTTACGATGCTCAACTCATTTTAACTTCAATATCAACTTTTCTTTTTACTAAATTTTGTAGGCAATTAGTAGCATTGTGTTAAATCAGATAAAAAAAAACAACTGAGAACCTTCGTAATAACTAATTACAAATTCTCATAGAAGTCATTCTTTAAATTTGAAATCATTACTCAAAATTTAATCCAAGGGTTTTGATGCTTTGTCCTGTGTCAACCAACTGACCCATCTAGGTCTCACATACTTGTTTCCATACTTAAAACGTCTACTTTCTATGAGTCATTTTTTTCTAGTTGAAATTATAAGACTACAATTTAAGTCAAACATATAGTAGAGACAAAGCACAGTTTTTTCTTTCCATAAATAGGAACTGATACTACCACATTCAGTTCTCTGAAGACGTGAATAGATATATAAATGATAATCTATTCGAGAAATGCAAGTACTAATAATTTTAATAACATTTCTTGTGCATATCTCTGGAAATTAGCTTAAAGAATTGTTCAACAAACATTGAGTAAAAGTAAGATCTTATTATCTTAGAAACAAATACAGAAAGGAATCATTTCTGTTTTACCAGATGAGTCTCCAATAGGAAGAATGTAAATCATATTTTTTAAATGATAGGATATGAAATCTTGGATTAGCAAACCACCAGAACAATGCGAACACTTCAGTCTCCAACACGAACCACGTTTATTTATATTAATTAAATGTATTTCAGTGACATAGTACACAGACGGCCTAATAGAGCAGTTACAATTTTCCCATGCTTTAAACAACCTTTTCTTTTACCTGCTTTATTATAAACGTCACTGTAGCTTCTAAACAACGCCACAGAGCACATCAGGCATGAAACGGTCATAAGTATTAGTTTCCAGTAGATTTCACTTTTCTTTCTCAAGCTACAGCTTGACATTTTGCAAAATCTCAAGAGACCAAACAGTGAAATCGAGTTACTGCAGGAGTGAACTGTAAATTCCATGAAACCATGTAATATATCTTAACGCAGATGGACACAGTACATTAAAATAACTGTGGATGATAACAGAACAATACCATCTGTTTTGTCTAGGGAAGACCGTGCACATCAACTACACTGTCAGTCATATCATATATCTTTAGTGTCATCATGGGGTAGACGACAACTCTATATGTCAGGCCAAGTGTACATTTCTTCAGGGACTACTGAAAACAGTAAAAAGTTAAGTCTGAATGAGAATTCATGAAAAGATCCTCCATGTGACTAGGAGCCCCTAAACCTA
>PVIU01002357.1:75000-77500 GCA_004026605.1 Ondatra zibethicus | reverse complement strand
ACGTGAATTTTATCTTTTAAAAATGTATACACCAAAGGTGACTGTGGCTGTTATTTAAAAATTAAATTATTATTTGCTCTTCTATCTTCACAAATCACTTTCATAAAGGCAGTAACGGAAGAAAGAGAAATAATGACACCAGATGTGTTTAAGTGCTAGGTTTAGCCTGGCTACTTCATTCCTTAAACATAATAGTTATTTAAAATATGTTATACCTTTCATCAAATTCTGAGGGCTAAGATTGGAAAATATAGTAAAATTATAAAATCACAGCATACAATGTTATTTACTAAATGGCAAATATTATGATTTAGTAAAATAAATGCCACTGTTCTCATTTTCATCATGAAAATAAAAAGGATTTAAATAGTTACTCATAGACTTCTTTCGGAATAAACAAGGATAAAGGAACTAATGGCAAGAAAGTCCTAGCCAGATGTTTTTACAGCCATCACCTGCAATACTTTCAAAGCAGTAAAATCTCATAAAACATTCAGAAAGATGATCTGACTTAATGAATGCTCAAAATGCAAGCTCAAATCCACCCAGTAAAGCAATCAAGTTTTTAGCAACTATTTTGACCTTAGTGACACAAACAATTAATTCTGCAAACCTAATATCAAAATAAAATTCTCCATCTACTGCAGAATAATTTCTCAGTGTAGTTAATGTAGAGCAACATTGGAAATGTGCTACCTCCATGTATTATACATTCTAGCATTCAGTACTAATTTTAGAAGATTAGAAAAGGATGATGGAGAGAGTAATTCATCAGGAGAAAGGGTTTTAAAAATAACTTAAGTTTTCACTGCACAGACAGCAGCAGAGCCATCTAACAAAGGCTTGGGAACCGTGCATAGATCCATTATATGGAATATTTAAAAATCTACAGACATTCTGGATTTTAGAAATATTTCAATGTTGGTTCAAATGTTTAGAAAATCGTAGTTCCATTTATTAGCACTTTTCTCGAAAACAGTTTACCATCAGTTAATTGTTTTGTTTTGTTTTTGCAGTGAATTCCAAACCAACTCTTTCTCTAACTACATGGAAATTTAAATAAAACTACCCATCTGTATAAAAATACAAAAATTCACTGAAATTGTCAAAACAATCCTTTTCCTGCCTTCTCCTGACAAGTAGCACTTTCCACTGCCACACCACTCTCTGCCCCTCAAATTCTATGTCTATATAAGTTAATCTTGACGTGAGTGTGCAACCTATCAGACTCAGAATAAGTGAGTTTAGACTCTGTGTACAAGTTTACATTTCAACAGCAACATGCAGCGATCAATCTACAAAATAATTTCATATGTGAATTTATTTTTTAAAAGTGGAAGGACATAGTATTTTAATGTTTTCTATGCATACTTTGAGAAACTTGGTGGATATTTTATAACTCAAAGCCACAACTATATTATTCATCATACAAAAGACACAGCAAAGTATTAATTATTTAAGGCCTTTTCTAAAGTGTATATACAGGAAAGGGGAAAATTCGAAAGATCTTAAGTGGTGCACTGTTTTAGGAAGCCATTTAATCATAACCCCAAACTGGCTGCTTGGAAGAGCTCTGCATATTTACCTTTTAATATATTATTTTCCTATAGGCACCCCAAAGTGTCTGTGTAAGCTTCCCTCACACCCATCGGGCTAAATCCCACTGAGACCTTGCTCTAAGTGGAAACATGACTCCAGTTTCTACGTCACAAATGGTAAAACTTTAATATTGACTACTGCTTATAGTTTACATAAATTAAGTGTACAGAACAAAGTAATTACCAAACTCAGGCTATAAGCACACCTCACAGGCTAAAATCAGGGTGCTTCCAGGGTGCTGTCAAGTATAAGATTTACTCTATTTTCTGTTTGTTTAAACTCTTGTGAGTGCTGTGAAGAAAAAGCCATTTCTTGCTAACTCCCTTTAAGTCTGTCCTCTGCTAGGACTTAACTATGATGTGCATTTCCCATTGTTTTCAGTTGTTTTAGGAATGCAGTCTCCTGGAAACTCAGAATGCAGCAGATTCTGGCTAATAATTCTGAAGATGTTTATTTAGGGGAAGTAATGAGACTATTAAGGCATCTCTCTGGCATGGTATTTTCTGTAGAATCGTTAAAGGAAGAAAGCATTGTTTTGAAAACTGCATTAACAAATCTGTAAAGTAGGCTAATTTGGGGCTTTTGAATCACATCTAATCTCCACGGTATTTGCAAATAAATATTTCAAAACAAAATAAAATTATCTGATAATATTCTATAGAAAATATGACATAATTCACAAATAATATGTACCATATTCAAAGAGCTGTGTCTCATTCTTTCAAAAGATTATTCATGACTCTGGCTAAAGGTTAAGAAATTATTCAACCCATATAACTTTTTCAATGTTTTTATTATTAAAAATAATGATTATGTTAAATTTTACTTTAGTGAGGGCATTTATTTACCTTTTGAGATGCATTTATCTCATTATATATAACAAAAATCTAAATGATACTGC
>PVIU01002357.1:67500-72500 GCA_004026605.1 Ondatra zibethicus | reverse complement strand
TGCTTGGAAGTTTTACTATTTGTATTGATCTTATTTTATTTAACACATGTCCATTTAAAATTTTGTGATATATTTATTGCACGGTAAATAAAAGCTTAATATTTTTTATGTCAGAGAAAAAACCTTTTCCTCAAATACCTTGCAAAATGTAAATCATAACCATATATACATATTAGTCACACATAGAAGCTCAAATATATCATCAATAGATAAAATGAATGCCACAATAATTATAAAAATCAATGGTTGTGATAATTTAACAGCTATTTTCATCAACTGCTAAAGTATTATATTATTTCCATAATTCTGTAACATCAGTGGAAACCCTTTTTGGTTTAAGACAGACCGACAGTGAAGGAGCTGGATCAATTAATCCAGTTAGTGTTACAGAAACTACATACACAACTCAGGATTGCTCAGATCAAAGAAGAAACAAAACAACACCAAAATATGACCTTAAAAGATGCTTGTCATAACTATACAGCAAGCAACTCTTGAGCCAAATGAGCTTGTGAATAAATAAGTCTTGTTAAACATTTTATTTAACATTAACAAAGAAAATAATCATACACATAAAACTGATACACACTGATGGAATTTTAAGAAAAAAAAACAAAGCTGATACTCTTTTCTGAGATTAGGCGGCTAATAACTATTCAAATTAGGCATAAATTTTACATGCACAATGTTTAAAATATTCAGAGAAAGGGGCTGATTGCCTTTACTAGTTAGATGAGAATTATAATTTCAGTCTTCTTCAACTGCAGAAACAGATAACTTCTACATATTACATTTAAATTTTACTATGAACAGTAAACCTGTAATAATGTTTATAAATATGTGGTTTTCTTTTATCACTCAAACTTATTTGAAATATTTATTATCTCATCTGGAATTTCCAACACAAAGAATAAAAATGGATAACTGTTTTTTTACAGATGTCACAGGCAGATGCAGCGTTTGATACTAACCTTTGTGTTTTTATGTCAGGATCAATCAGATGAATTAAAGAATTCTGCACATATTACTGTTATAATCAAGGTCATCAAATAATTAAGAATAATTCACAAGCAGAGAGTCATGTGTCTAAATCTTTACTACAATAATGAAGAAAGACCTATATAACTTCCAATTCCTATTAACTAAAGAATTTTAATATCCCTTGTGGAATTTTTGATTTTATGAAGCCCTAGAGTATAAGTTGTGATTTACATTTTAAGTTCAATCACCTAAGACTAAGTAAAATCATGCTTAAGAAAACTGTGACAGTAATAGTAGTTTGGTCTACAAAACAGGAGACCAATGTCAACACTGAAAATGGGGGGCGGGGACCTGCACAATGAGATGGCAATCCTTTTTGCACATGAGGAAGAGAATCTAGTGTGTCCACCTTGAACGAGACATTTCTTCAAGGGTGGTTGAGATTATTTCTTTTGTGTTTAGTAAGGTTTTTCTCTAGTTACCCGTGCACACTCACCTCTCACTAGAAAATAATTCTGGCAAAATCTGAAGTGCTGTTTACCTTTAAAAGATATTTTAAATAATTATAAAATCACCATATTCTTCTAGAGTAGATTTGCTTATGATCCCAAACATATCAAACTAAATTATTCATTCTTTTCAATCCTACTACAAACATTTTATAAAAATCAGTGAAAATAAATTCCAAGTCATTAAAGAAGAAGTTGGTTTTGGGAGTGCGTCTCACTGTTTGTCTGAAGTGTACATTAAACCCTGGCGTTTTCCTTCAGTCACAGCTTTGCAGCCACACCAGAAATGAACTCCAGATCTTTCATTGACTGATACAGCTTCACTTTTCTCTCCTGCATTAAGTTTTCCTTCCTTTCTTTCTTTCTCGATTTTTTTCCCTTAGCAATTCACTATACAGATACTTTTTCTCTACACCACTTCCCTTTTGAAACATTAAACTGACACTGGAACTGACTGCACAAGATTGCATTTTCTCTTCCTAAACAAGTTGAATTGAAAGGTTACTTAGTGTAACAATATTTACTTGCAGAATTGTGTTGTTACCAAGGGTATAATGGATGGTGGCTATGCAGGTTTACGCAAGAATGAGTGAAGCATGAGGCATTAGCCATGTGTTTGACATGTTTCAAATTGCTATAATCCAGCATTAAACACACCCAGCAATTCATGCCATTTCTTGCAGCCATAATCTTGAATAAAGCGTGCACAACCACTTATTATATAAATTAGTATATGACTCCCTGTTATAGTCACAACAGTGCTTTTGTGTTTATTTTGCATCAAGATGTAGTCTTTTATTTGTACAAATAGCAGGATATGAAGACATAGCTCAATTAGACCTCCTTACTTTATGATAGGGTATTACTGAATGCTACACTTGTTGGTTTTATTTTTTCCTCTTGAAGTTATAGATGAATTTGGTATGAAACTGTAATATGTGAGATAGTTATGTGCCAGAGTGATGACAGAAACTGGCACGCATCCTATTCCACATTCGCTGCGCTGTTCCAACGTGTGAAGCTTGACCTGGGTGAGTTGAGTTAATTGTGTTATCCCAACCACCACCAGGGACACTATTGGTCCTTGTTGCTTACTCAACTTCTTTTCTCTCATGTCTTCTACCTCACAGTTTCTCTGTCCCTCTATCTTCCTTACATTTCCTGCTTCTCCCTCTCTTCCCCTATATAACCCACTGATGCATTAATGTTTGTATGTATATGTGCTTTTTTATGAACAGAGAAGTTGATCAGTCAATCTAACTAGAATCTCAAGACACTAAGAAGGAAAATGTAGCCTCCATGTCCTATAGCACATTCCTATCTACATATATAGAAACCTTGTCTCATGCTTGAGACCTTAATTACTATTAAGGTCAACTTAATAGCAAATTTATCTTTTGGTTTGTCAAAAATGAATATTTAATAAAATCAAGTGAGTGAAAATTCAATGACTTCCTGAAGCATTAAGAATAATAACAAACATAAAAACATAAAGGATTTTCTATTTTTCTTTAAATTACTCATAGTGATAGCAGGAGAACTCTCCTTCAGTCTCTGATTTATCCCAGCATCTAATTTATTTACCAAAACATGTTCACTAAATCAAAAGAATTTTGATTCTGTCATATAAGATATAAACTACTATATCATATAAGATATAAACTACTATATTAAAACATCATCTCTTGATTTTAAGCATTAAAATCACTTAATTTTAAGTATTAAAATCACTTAATATTTCTATGTGGATTCAGGGAAGACTAGGTCAGAAATACATACATAGGCAATGAGAAACTAAGTTCATTTGCTTCTGTATTCAGCTGAATTCCGATCTGAAAACTTGACTATTAATGTGAATCTTATGAAAGAAACTAGTATTTAAATAATGATAACTTTTGTGCTCTAGTGGAATTAATTCATTGTGGACTCCATGCATAGTGCATTTGAAACCCAGCACTGCTTTGCTTAAAGTCTTTAATGCTAAGATTGTCTAATAAATCAAAATGCCAAATGTGAAGGACATACTTGAATGTATAAGGATAAAATTTGAAAATGTACATGACTGTTTCTAATTTTTAATACAGGATCTGGGTGCTCTCAGGAACATAATTTGAAAAAAAAGCCATAGAAACTGATAGAATGTTTATTATAACAAAAGATATGATTTCAAGTAAATTTAAAAGTATTCCTTAATTTTTTTTCCAGATGTGAACATAATTCCTAAAACGTTACACAAAAATTGTGGTTATATTCTTGTAAAAACTTAAGTTTTCACTCAAAAAAGATGTAAAGCATGGCAAATTCTAGGAGATGGATTTCATTGGTGATGACCACCCTTTTCCAAATGCTAGGAGATGGCTTTCATTGGTGAGGACCACCCTATGCAAACAGAATACTGTCGGGCCCTCAATAATGACAAACATCTGGAGTAGAACAATGAAAAACTTACCTTTCTATTTAACTAGCCTTTAATTAATCTATCAGTCTAATATATTATGCTCCAGTTACAAATGAAATTAATTTAAATGCAAGAAATAAACTTGGGGCAATTTCCATTCCAAAAATGTTACAAAATATTCAAAGTAGGTATTGACTCTTACTACATCTCACTTACAGGCAGAGAGCTGGTGACTTTGAAAGACTGGGGTCTATGATGATATGTTTTAATGAAACATTATGATCTGTGCTTTATGTTCAATGATTCCTTTTCACAATAAAACTGGTAAAGATTCGATAATGATCATGATTTTGGTGAATTAATTTTCAAAAGTATTTCAAGTGATAACTCATAATTTTGTTATATTACACTTTACATTCTAAAGTCATGTTTGAGCACAACAGAGTCATGCGATTTCTGTCCATAACATCTATTTTGCACACATGTAAGAATATATACCAGGTTTTACTGTTCTAGTTACATGCTGAATGGTTGGTTTAAACCTATAAATTTCAATATTAGTTTCATTCATTACCTTGTTTTAAACTAGTCTTTTATGGAATTCATATTTGTTTTCCTAAATAAGGGAAGTTGAACTCAGGGAAAGTTTATTTCACTCTGTTATTGAAAATTATTACCCCAATTCAGTTGATAATAACATCTAAAACCCAAAGGTAAAATTTTTGTACTTTTTACAACTGCCTGCCTATATATATTTACCTCTATGAAAAGGGGGATATAAAAGCTAAAGAATGTCATCTGACTATCTGTAGAAAAGCAAATACTGCTTTCAATTTTAAGGGTACATTAAAAACAAATACATTCTGCACAAAAGAATAAAATATTCAAATTCTTGGGGACAAGAATATTTTAGTGAAGGAATCAGGTGATTTCAAAGTTACAAAAAAACACTTAAAGCAATAAGAAGTAATTAGCTCTCCAAGAGCATCTAAGGGCCTGTCCAGCAGGCACAACCTCCCTCTTTTTATTTAAAAAGCTCAGTGATTGAGTTGTGCAAGCTTGTAAGCGTCCTTGCAGTGGGTCCACTTACAGTCAAATTCCCCAAGGCTGGA